>JASEVX010000479.1:0-108362 GCA_031761405.1 Serripes groenlandicus | reverse complement strand
CAGATTACATGTCGGACATTGGAGTAGAGTTTCATACAGAAATGAAAACATTTTTGAGGAAGAAATGTTTCACAATTTATTCCCACAGTAATGTCAAAAGTCGTCTGCTGTACAGACGTACACTTCGTCTGCATAGGGGAATTGATAACAATACTTACCGTACTAATGAACCTGCACTCTCATAAGCTATTGACGTAAAGTCTCTTTCCATTTGTTCTCGTTTGATAACTTCAGTTGTATTGATTTAACTTACGGTATCGATGTATAGCCTTTATCAACGTATACTTTATTTATAATTATCATTTGTATTGATTTAACTTATGTTATCGATGTATAGCCATTATCAACGTATACTTTATTTATAATTATCATTTGGATTGATTCCGAGTTAATAACGAATTTCCTTTTGACGTAGACGTTGAACTCCCATGTAATTTCTAACCCCTACCTATGCTCAGTTGGAAATGATATGTGTAGGATGCAACTAAAACGTGGTCATTTTAATTGCTAGGCAACCACGGCTGTGAAGGAGGTTTGATGGACCAGGCTTTCGCTTACATCATCTCGAACGACGGTATTGACACCGAAGAATCTTATCCATACGTACCTAAAGTAAGTCTCTATTTCGACTAGTCCACTGTCACTCTGAAAGAATCGGTGCGGCGGCCATGATGGAGTGCCCTGGGGCGGTGTACATTTCCCAGCCTACATGTAGCTTAGTACTGGTTTGTTTACCCAGGGATCGTGTACACTCTGAAAAAGATATATCGTTCTGTATCGATTAAACAATTGTTCCATATGTACAGCTATACGTTTATGTAAGGTTTATATGAAGATTTGCAATGCGATTTGATTTACGCTAACGTTAATTAGTACACATGTAAGACCGATATATGAAAATATCCGAATGGTCCGGCTGTTGTTTTTCTTGAATATAGTGATCTACATACATAGTGATAGACATACAGATAAAGATGATAGACATACATGACGATAGACATGCATATACATGCATAGACAAATAGTCATACAAACGCATAGACAGATACACATACATATTGACATACACATGTATATACATGCATACAGGCAGATTGACAGTTACACCAACAGATAGACGGAGAGATAGACGGACATACATATATACATAAACATAATGACAAAAATACAGATAGGAATACACTATATAGGACGCACATACTTACTTGTAGACGAACAGTGTACGCAGATGAATAAAGACCGCACATCTCTAGACTCAGGTCACGTATTGCCCCATTATCATTATAGGACGGAAAATGCCAATTCAAGTCCGATAACGTTGGTGCCACCGAGGTCAGCTGTATGGACATCGAAAGAGAAAGCGAAACCAACCTCCAGAAGGCCGTTGCTATGGAGGGACCCATCTCCGTTGCCATTGACGCTGGACACAGATCATTCCAATTGTACAAGTACGTATGAAGCGTTTACATGTTACGAAACTATAACTGCAATACTGATTAGGTTCACGTATTAACCTCAAAAAGAACAATTAAACACAGGTAATACGTGTATACACTATCTTGAAGGACTTTTATTTATTCTCACAAAAGGGTTTTTAGGTCTAAAATTATTCGTAAAGAAAAGGGAATACGCCCCTTTATATATATAGCTCTAATTTATCTACGAACCCCGTGAATCGATTGAGGGTCTTGATGCATCTACGTCTGCATTACAAGCCGAATTAGGAGAAAACCAACATTGTGGAATCTGCGTAAAATATCGATCCGGATCAGCCTAAGCATGCTGCGCAGGCTAACCCGGACAGACACTTGGTGCTTCCTGTGGATTTTGGGTTTCAGGAATCGTTACTTTATACCTATATCCCTCTGAGACGGAATGTGCCGGTCCGGATTAGCCGGCCGATCTTGGTTGATACATAACGCAGAGTCAATAATGTTTGTTTTCTCTTGGAACGGCTCATATGTGTTATATAGTTGAGCTGGTGCTAAAGACCTCCTTGGAATAGCTTTTGAATTCCCAAATACTCATTTTCTGTATAAATGATCCTGCAATTAAAGACCACCTGTGAATAAAGAATAGATTGTTCACTTCCTATTAATGGTCTTTACACACAGGTTTGACTGTATATACATATATCCAAATGATTCGTCCGACAACAAAAATTGTTCCCCTACTTATGTTTTGTCAATACAACTTCAAATGATTTCATAGCGGAGTCTCAATCTGACCTAAAATCGCCAAACTTCGCTCCTGTCTAGTTTCTTCACAGCCTCCGTGGTATGCTCGTAAGACCTTTCGCATAGGGAGCCAAAACCAGGGTTCGATCCCCGTTCAGGTCATAACAAAAATACTTTTAAGGAAGCTTGTTATGGCTTCTTTCCCTTGCGCTTAGGGTAAGCTGGTTTCTAGTGCATCAGTCTCAGGATAAATAATACGTATAGTACTTGCGATTTAACCAAGGAAACGCCGTAATATAACCGAAATAGTGTTGAACGCTGCGTAAAACATACCTAGAACAAGCTAACAAAATATATTCTCTTACAGGACCGGTGTTTACAAGGAACCAGAATGCAGTTCAATCCGACTTGATCACGGAGTTCTTGCTGTAGGATACGGAAGTGACAGTGGATCGGATTATTGGATCGTTAAAAACAGGTGCGTGATGACCGTCACCTATGACGTTGGTGATTGTATATTATTAGCCAAGGTTTTGGAGAGATATTAAAATAAGCTATTCGCTTCTTTCTCAAACTAAATTTATTGTACCAAAGTAAACATGAACATATCAATACTTCGAAGTATCGATGTGTTCCAGTGACCGCTGGATGGTATGCTTAATTCGTTTAAGTATTGTTAGCCTCTTAATTCATTTAAGTATGTATTGTATTGCGAAAGAGCAAGCCAGTGATAAAGTAATAACAAGAAAATAGCGCAGCAGCAGTTGTAATTACTCGTATGAAAAAGACAGATCCGTTCCAGGAAATGGTTCGAGTTACTGTTGAACGATGTATTCTAATTGTCCAATTTCTAGTTATTGCGAATCCCCTGTAGAAGTAGCACTTAATAAACGTACTATTTGAAACAGTGATTTTATTAGTATATAATGGACTTATTAATCCACCGAACATCATGTTTTAGTGTGGCGCGGTTATCTAGTGGTTAATAACGCTAGACTGTTACTCAAGAGGTCCAGGGTTCAAATCCATGTCCTGGATCTGGATTATTCTCATGTGCTTCTAAGTGTCTCCGAGTCTACTAGAGGTCAAGAACTGGTCCTTTCCAGGAAAAAGTGTCCCACGTGTATCGGTGCTATACAATGAGCACGTTAAAGAACGAATGGGTGTTTTCAGAAAGAGCTAGGGTATTGCACCCTGATACCCTTGTATCTAACTCTGTCTTTCGATTTTATCTGCACATGACAGATGCTTGAACGTGATATAATGTATGCTATTAAATGGGCCTTTAGAAGCTTAATACCTTATGTTACAATCAGAGCAATCAGGCTCTATAAGTGCATTACATTACACCGCCTCGGCGGTGTAGTGGTAGAGCCCGCGCCTGGGTACGGGAGGTCGTAGGTCCGAACCCCGGCCGGGTCATACTTAACACTTTAAAATTAGGAGGTAATGCATGCCCTCTTTGGCGTTCAGGGTTGCGGTGTTAACATTAAAGCTGGCTGGCTGGTGTCGGACTCAATGGGTCAGTAGTACTGGTAACTTATCCAGGAAGCACCGTGATATAGGTGGAACTTTGTGGAAAGCGGCGTAAAACACCAAACAATAAATCAACCCTATTCTTATATTTCTGTTATTTATTTCAGCTGGGGAACTTCATGGGGCATGGAAGGATTCATCAAGATGACCAGAAACGATCGCAACATGTGTGGTATTGCTACACAAGCCTCGTTCCCGACTGTATAAGTCACGTGATCTTAAAATGACGTCATTTTCTTTCAAACTGAATGTACATATGTGACAGCAATATGTTCTATGATACAAACTTTGAGAGGATGTGAAATTATTTTTTGATGATTTTTAATTTGTTACAATTGTTTAAAAATAAAAATGAAAATGGAAATACATTGTTGTTGTTTTAAATGTTTAAATATGTTGTTTGAGCTATTCGAAACGTTGATCATACTTAAAACATGTGTTCAAAAGTTGAATACTGACTCGGTAGTGAAGGTTGCGGCTGGAGCAACCGCCTCTGGAGTAGGGGACGAGGGCGTCGATCCCCGGTCGGATCATTCCATAGAGTTTACAAATAGTAGTTAAGGCTTCCTCCATTAGCGCCCAAGGTTTTTTGGATACAATGTAGCATTACGGTGGATGCATTGTCGTCAAAATAAATAATAACAAAGTAAAGGTAATTTAACAGGTAACGCCATGATATACATGAACTACTGTTGAAATCGGTGTAAACAATGTATGTTGATTTAATCGTTTCACCCATACAAACGCTTTCTGACGCTTCTGCAGCAGACGGTTTTTGAGAACATTTTGGGAAAAAGATTGATTGCTCATCATGAGCAGTTTCTCCTTTGGCCACACTGTTTTCAACTCTATTAAATAATTCATCTCTCATTTATAGAGATTAATCACGTTTTTGCCAGTCTGTCTTTCAAAGTAGTCTGATCATCAGATTTGCTGCATGTGGGAAAGGGTTAAACAACATCTGTGATAAATGAAGACCAATATCAGCCTGCACATATATGTAATCTAATCCTGACTGACATTGTTCGCTACTCTAAGAAACAATAGTTATGTTGCTTGCGGTGTTACGTCGGTTTAAACATTACTTCGCTTAAATTACGGCGACAGTTCACTGATCCAAGGGTAAACAAACCAGTACAATGCCAGGAAATGTGCCTTGCCGAAAGGCACTCCACAATGACCCCAACGACTGGGGGTCGAACCCGTGACTCCACTCGGCAATGGCGGAAACAATAGCCAGGAGGCACAACACCTTCACAACTATATATTATGTAACGGGGAAAGTGTGAAAGGGTTTTAAAAGACAGCAATAGTCCGCACAACACTGTTTGTCTAGCAACACTATATATTATATAGCGTCCAAAGTGTGAAAGGGTTTTAAAAGACAGCATTAGTCCGCACAACGCCTACACTATATATTATGTAACGGGGAAAGTGTGAAAGGGTTTTTAGAAGACAGCAATAGTTCGCACAACACTGTTTGCCTAGCTACACCATATATTGTATAGCGTCCAAAGTGTGAAAGGGTTTTAAAAGACAGCAATAGTCCGCACAACACTGTTTGTCTAGCTACACTATATATTATATAACGGGGAAAGTGTGAAAGCGTTTTAAAAAGACAGCACTAGTCCGCCCAACACCGTTTGCCTAGCTACACTTTATATTTGAAACCAACAACCACGAGTTCGTATTACGGGGTAACAGACGTACGGAGTAGATTTAGATACGACAGAAGAAAAGCACAAATACGTTAAGATCACTGTAACCCTTTCCTACATACAACACATTTGCAGCAGACGACTTTGAACAAGTCAATGTTGAAATATTGACAATTTCAATAAATGAAAGCATGACCATCAAATAGAGTTGAAAACATCGTACTGATTTCTTCTTTTGCTAAAATATTTTCAAATGCCGTCCACTGCACCGGGCCAGAAATCGTCTGTGTGTATAACGGTCATAGAAAGAAAACGATGAATGTACATACTATACAATTGAACTGAGCCGTTCCACGAGAAATCCAACATTGTGGACTCTGCGTAAAGTATCGACCCGGATCAGCCTGAGCACCCGGCGCAGGCTTTCCCGGGCGGGCTTTCGCCTTCTGTGAATTTTCTGTTTCAGGAATCCAGACGGAATGTGTCGGCCCGGATTATCGCGGAAAGCGCAGGTTGATCTGGGTCGATACATTACGCAGAGTCCATAATGTTGGTTTTCCCGAAGAACGGTTCGAATGCTGATTGATTCCCGTCATCTCGAACCTCATATCTTTAGCGATAAGCGTCGGGGATTTGGAACCGGGCGTCCCGGGTTCGATGCCCACTCGCGGTGCTGTGGTCATGGTAGGGTGCCCTTGGGGGGGGGGGGGGGGGGGGCAAAGTAAATTTCCTAGCATAGTACTGGTTTGTTTACCCAGGGATCATGAAGACGTAAACCGTGGTATAACTATAATAATGTTGAAAACGGCTTAAATGCCAAACAAAACAAACAGATCTTTAGCGATTTGGCTCCATCCTGATACTCAGACGAGTATGATATAGCCTAGAAAATCAGCTCTCTGCGATAGGTTCATGGTGTTAATTCTATATGCACTGTTTACTACACATCGATGTGAATTAAATACGACATATAAGCAGTTGGTAAATACTGATCAAAGAGGAATATGAATTGATTGGGGTTTATCACCGTTTTCAACAATGTTTGAGTCATATCACGCCGACCAGTTAACATACTCATATGTTTCATAGCTTTCACACACCAGTTATCCATGCAACACACTGTCAAAGCAACTGGCTGCATGTAAGGTCATTGGTCAAACCTCGGAAAGAACGTTTGGCCAATCTGGGGTTCGAACTCACAGCCTCAGGATTGACATCCGGAGTCGCTTCCGAATGAGCTACCGGGGCTCAGGAACAACGTAGGTCAGTAGGAAGCAAACGTATAGTACTATTTAAAGTTCAGAATTAAAAGTAAAAAATAGTGTAACAACATTGTTCGGATTGAACTGCTCCTTTTCCAAAATTGGTAATAATTAAATAACCTTTTATGCAGCAGAATCAGGTTGTGTGAGAACAGTATCAACTCAAAACTGTCTCAGGCTGCATGGCAAACTAAAAGCATTTCGAAATTTAGCAGATAAGCTCTCTTTGCAGCGATATTCTAATTTAAGAATAAAAACACATTTTCTGCACTTAAACAATCATTTAATACTTGACTTTTTAACATGAGATAACACAAAGAAATTAAAACATGATAAACTTGTACATTTCTGGAATTGATCAAAGAAATGTCTTAAAACTGTAAGTCCAGAATATGGACTCGCAATAAATCAAACCACTTCCTGGACAGGATTTGTCTTTAGAAAACAGCGTAGCAGCAACTCTGATTAATCATACAAGCAATCAGAACTGCCGATGCGATGTTTCTTTATACAATTTATTGACTGACTTACTTTTCATAATTTACACTGATTAATACATGAATAGCGAATTGATTCGTGTTTTAAACTGCTTGCAACAACTGTTTAGTTGTATCACGGCGTTTCCACGGTAAGTTACCAGTACTACTGGTCAATTTATCCTGGCACCAGCCAGTCAGTCGTTATGCTAACACCGCAACCCTGAGCACCAAGGAAAACGTTCGTCACTGTTCTGCCGTTATTTACCCGCGAACTCGGCTATACAGCCCTTTAACTAGTATATCCAAGGAGGGCGGCCACTTCTACCATTTTTAAATCTTTTGTTTGACCCGGTCGGGGATCGAACCCATGACCTCTCGCACCGAGTCGGACTCTCTACCACTACAACACCGAGGCGGTCTATGGGTTAAGAAGCCAACGTGTGCATCCCCCTGGGTGGTTGCTTAAGGCAAGTTTGACTGTACAAGAATCTGGCAACAATCAAGAGATACCCCGAACTCTTCGATTACTCGAAGTATTATATCGAGTCGACTGTAACACACGAAATCGTATATGTCTTTTGTAATCAGCGGAGCAGCATGTCAAATTGGTCAGACAGGCAATCGAAACTGCCACTGCAATGTTTTCTTTATATGATTTGTATTAACTGACTGGCTTTCCAAACTAAACATTAAAGTATGTATGAATTACGCAGCGGAAAATACAACCACGAACCTAGTATAACTCCAGTGATACCTCGAACACGTCGATTACTCGAAGTACTATATCGAATCTTAGTTGTAAGAAAACCAATCGTCAGACATAAGCGACCATTGAACTTTTAGATCAGTCAGCGTATCCATACAGTTTGATCTGAATCTACGCTACATAACTAATGGTATGGTATTTACCCCGCTTACAACACGCTGTCAGGTAAACCGCGAGGTTTTCTGGGTAAACAACAGGTCTTACTGAACCCTTAAGCCGGATATAAGCTAGTCAAGTTTAAAATTGAGAAACAGAAATGATAGTCTAGGAAAAAATCAATATAATTCATAGATTGAAAAGTCAATTATTTAAATTTTGTATGCTAAGTGTTAATTGTTTACTTTATTTTTTCAGAACATACCACGTGTTGATAATGTGACCATCTCCTTGCCATGTGACCCAGATCATCTGACCCGGCTCACACAACGCGTATCACGTGATTCCCACGTGATTTTACATAGTTATAACGTTGGCTTTTCGAACGACAAAATCATTCAAGTTAAAACTATTGGAAGATAAAAAGGTGAGTTTATTTTAATGTCATCATTTTTACGGCTGTAGATAACCTATTATGATATTCATATATATATATATATATATATATACATGTATTCGTTTTCTTAAAAGACGTTTATCTTTAACCCTTTCGCTGTCTCTTCTGAAATCTGCATTGTTTTCCAATCGGACATTAAACTATAACACATTTCGAGGAATGGAGTGGTCCACTTTTCAATATGGAAGAGTCGACTTTGTGAACCTTTATAATGCAACACCTCTCTAGGACAACACTTTGTCTTTCCCTCCGCCCGATGTTTACTGTAGTTGGCTGTTGTGAACAGTGGATACCCAGATCGGATCAGCCTGTGCATTGCTCGTACGTTGCTCCCATATAACTAACACAGACTTGTAAGAAACGTCTGTACACCTGTGAAGATTATGATAAGACAGACTAGATGGAGGCTGATCAGATCCTATTTGACGTGTTTCGAACAGGCGATGGTCTTAAATTGGCGATGTTTCTGAATTGGCTATGTACTTGAATAATCGATGTTATAAATTTGCGATGATCTAGAATTTGCGATTGGCTTGAATTGGTACAAATCATAATAAACACTAACAAGGAATATAATATGTATGCGGTGGTTCAGATTTAGCGGAATTGACATGTATCGCAAAAATAGCCGAAGTAACTAGCCAACATAATTAAGTTCTCATTCAGTATTTGATATATTTGTCTTTTCAGATGTTCCGTTTAACAGTTGCAGCGTGTTTGGCCATCGCCGTTTTCGGCTCCCCCTTGAATAGGGCTCTTGACGGTGAATGGGAGACCTTTAAGGGTACCCACCAGAAGAGCTATGACAGTAATGAGCAAGAGGTCCTTAGGTAATTAGCCGTTGTTATAATCAATCTAACTAGTATTTGGATCGCCTCTCAACAGAGCCATAAATAGTGATAATGCTTTAAATGTTTCCAGAAGGTACTTAGACACATACTAAGCAATATTTGTCCTTAAATCCTTATTTGACATGAAAACCTTCTGTTGTTGGTACTCAAAATGCTCGTCTCGGTGAGACGATTATTATGAGTACCCAACATCATAGGGATTGGTTGGATGTGAAGCAAGCAGTTGCAGGAATACGAACTTCCATATATAGAATTTTGATTCAAATTGCAGGAGAATTATCTGGGAGGACAACGTAAAATACATCCAGAAACACAACCTCCATGCCGATCGAGGAGTCCATACCTTCTGGCTCGGAGTTAACGAATATGCCGATATGGTAAGAGTGTCTCCTATTGTTTAACTGATTGAATTGTGTTTTACGCCAATTCAACAATTTTTCAGTTATATCACGGCTTTTACTGGTCCATTTATCCTGACACCAGCAAGTCAGTAGTAATTGCTAACAACGCAACCCTGAGCGCCAAGGAATTCTAACATAACTACCAATTTCGAAGTCTTTGATATGACCCGGTCGGGGATTGAACCCGCGACCTCCTCTTTGGTAGTTTAAGTACTGGTCAAGTCGACTCGCGGTTACCTGATCCCAAAAGAGAGTCTTTCATTACTACGAGCTTTTGACACGTTCGAGTGATTCCTCTATTTATGTTATATTCATTCATCTAGAGACAGTTTCACAATTCATGTATTCTTAAATGATTTCTGATGAAAAGCAATCAAGAGACGAAATCAAAATCTTATCAAGAAAACAACGCTAGCCCATAAGCATTTCTAACCGTTCGTCTGGGATACCAGAACTGCTGCGACGCTGTATTCAAACGACAGATCCATCCGACGCAATAGTTCGAGTTAAACGATAATTCGAAACTTCAAATGCTCTAGTTATCGCGAGCGCACTGTAATGTGAGCAAGTCTCATCTTTTACTCATACCCACACACGGTCTTGTAAGCGACAGTTTGATTGGCTGACGCAAATGACAACCTGAGACGTGAGTTTAGAGCTCTACATTATAAGCGGCATAACACATCATTGAAAAAGAGGTAGTATATCCACTGCGCGGGAAACACATTGATATAACTCGAGTATTAAGATTTCCACATGTCAGTTTCATGTACATAGACATTGCATTATAATCAAAGCATAGAGGTGTGAGACCTATACAACACTAGCTTTACTCTTAACCGTAGCTGCGTATTCGCCATCATTTCAATGTCGCACACGTTTAACCGAAGCTGGAACAACACGGTTATACCATTTGATGGTAGCATACACCCTCCTCTACTCAAAAATACACCCAATCTGTCTCTTATCTATATATACCAAAATTACTCCAGGGCCCATTCCTATATTTCTGAAACCCGGCGTCACACACGTACGTTCATTTTATAACTATGTTTCATTTGATTTTCATTTTATAACTATGTTTCATTTGATTTTCATTTTATAACTATGTTTCATTTGATTTTCATTTTTGTATAAACTTTCTTTTAACCCGCCTTTCCCACATACAACTAATCTGCAGCAGACGACATCGGAACAATCTTGGCGTAAAATATGAAATATCACTAGAAATGAAAGTATAATCATTGAATAGAGTGTTAATCTCTTCGTGGCAAAAGGAGGAACTTCATGATGAGCAATTGAACAATTTCACCTTTTGCCGCAATGTTTTTAAATGTTATCTGCTACAGAAGTGTCCGAAAGCGTAATATGTATGGGAGAAAGGGTCAACTTTTAATTTTCATTGACGACACTGTCTCTCTTTCTGTCTGTCCTTTTTTTCATATTGATATATTCTACTCTTGATGCTTCAGGCAGTTGATTTCTTTTAAGACCTTTATTAGCAGACGACTTTGAAAATATCTAGGTAACAATAAGAAACATCTATAAATGAAAGAATAGCAATTTCTTCTTTCGCCACTATGGTTTCAAAAATGAAAGCATTATGCATGAATAGAGTTTAAAACATTGTGGCCAAAGTAGATATTGCTCATTATGAGCAATGTCTCCTTTTGCCCACAATTTTTTCAAAAGTCTTCTGTTTTACGCGACAAAAATCGTGGGTAAAACGATGTAGTTACAGTCTTCTCTTTTACGGAATGGGTTCATTTGATTTTTGTTTTCTTTCTCTATCTATCTATCTGTAATTGTCTCCCTTATCTCATTGGAATAACTCCTTCAGCGTAAATAGCAATATTTTTTTTTTTTTTTTTAAATAATACAAATTCAGGTGAGTCAGCATGTAGCGCGCTGTCATAATAGCCCGACTGTTCCTCTCCGTAAAGTAGTCGGGCTAGTGTGATACCCTTGGCGTCAGCGTCTGTGTTGTCACAAAACATTAACCTACCTCATAACTCAAAAAACGTTTAAGATTTTTAAATAGAACTTGAGTACACATGTTCTAGAAACAATGTGCATGTCTATACCAAGTCAAATGACTCTGGCTTTAATAATGTTTCAGTAATGCCCCATTTTCGACTAAAAACAGTAGAGCGATAGCGTTCGCTCCGCGGCGCTTTTGTTTCTTAAATCAACCAATGTGTTCCTCTGTGATTTACAGTCAGTTGGTGAATTCGTTGATACCATGAACGGCTACAACAGCACCAAAAAGCTGTCCAGCACCCGCTGTGGACAATACATGGCACCAAACAACATCGAGTTGGCCGATCTGCCAGACTCCGTTGATTGGAGACCCAAGGGATTCGTCACACCAATCAAAAACCAGGTTAGTATGTAATACAATCATACATATCATTTGATTGGACACACATTATGATTCTTACATGCTATTTCATTGGGCTACGTTACACACACAAAACACCAGGTAGTTATTTAAGAAAGATCGGTCATGGTGGAGTGCCCTTCGGCAAGGCACATTTCCGAGCGTAGTATTGGTTTGTCTACCCAGAGATCATGCCTAAGTGAATTGTCGCCGTGATTTAACGGACATAATGTCGAAAACGGCTCGAAACCTCAAATAAAGTTAAATGTAATAACATCATACAGATCATTTGATTGGTCAACCCTATCTTTCTTGCATGGTATTTGATTGGGCTACGTGTTACTAATCAAAAGACATGTTAGTATTCGCCATGGTCCAGTGATTAACGTGTGGATTTGTAACCAGGTTTCCCGAGTTCAGTTCCCGCTCGCTGGTGGAGTGCCCTCTGGGATATTTCCTGCATATTTACGGACTGTTAACCATGATATCACAAATATGTGTTCTTCGCCTTGACATAACTGGAATATTGTAACAAATGGTAGGAAAAAACAATAAGCCATTATATCGTTCTATCCAGAAGACCTTGGCATATACGCCGGTATAGTCCGTTGAAATTGAATCGGCAAAGAGTGAATGCATAAGGATGTCAGTTTACATAGAAATATAAACTAATTGAACCTTGTAACAGTTCAATTTAAACAGACAATCCGAGTTACTTAAACTATAACCGTCTTTCGACCCAGTATACAGAGTTTGTTAAACTACTGTAATTGTCTTTTGGACCATTCCAATTTGGATATCACATTCCCACTTACAACACATCTGCAGTAAACGACTTTGAAAACAAATAGGGAAACATTGATTGCAACTCTTTATAAATGAAAGTATAATTAATGAATAGAGTTGAACATGTTATGCAAAAGGATAAGTTGCTCACTATGAGCAATTTCACCTTCTACCACAGTACTCTCAACAATCGCCTGCAACAGATGTGCCTACAAACGTCTATATGGGGAAACTATGTTATGTTGGCTGACCTCTTTCCCTGCGCCATTATTCCCTTTATTCTGAATTACGGGGTCAAAGTGGATATTGTTGGTCGTTCTCTAGCACTGGTTCCACTTACGTTAGACTAATAACCACTTCTCCATTATATTTAGGTTATATTGGCTCCCCTTTTTTTCTAGTCAGTAAACTATTTATTCTGAATTACAGGGTCAATGTGGATCTTGTTGGTCATTCTCTGCCACTGGTTCCCTGGAAGGTCAGAACTTCCGTAAGACTAACTCTCTCGTCTCGTTATCCGAAAAGAACTTGATGGACTGTTCTACCAAAGAAGGTACGCCATTTTATAAATAAGCCTTGCTCTACAAAAGCCGACAGTATTGCATTAGGAGCAATGTCTCCTTTTTACACAGTGTTTACAACAGTTGTCTGCTGTTGAGGAGTCCTTAATTCGTCCGAATGTGGAAAGGGACTAACTGAATACTTACTGAATATACTGACTACTTACTGACTACTTACTGACTACTTACTGAATACTTACTGAATACTTACTGAATATACTGACTACTTACTGAATACTTACTGATTACTTACTGAATACACTACTGAAACGATATGAAACAGATTACATGTCGGACATTGGAGTAGAGTTTCATACAGAAATGAAAACATTTTTGAGGAAGAAATGTTTCACAATTTATTCCCACAGTAATGTCAAAAGTCGTCTGCTGTACAGACGTACACTTCGTCTGCATAGGGGAATTGATAACAATACTTACCGTACTAATGAACCTGCACTCTCATAAGCTATTGACGTAAAGTCTCTTTCCATTTGTTCTCGTTTGATAACTTCAGTTGTATTGATTTAACTTACGGTATCGATGTATAGCCTTTATCAACGTATACTTTATTTATAATTATCATTTGTATTGATTTAACTTATGTTATCGATGTATAGCCATTATCAACGTATACTTTATTTATAATTATCATTTGGATTGATTCCGAGTTAATAACGAATTTCCTTTTGACGTAGACGTTGAACTCCCATGTAATTTCTAACCCCTACCTATGCTCAGTTGGAAATGATATGTGTAGGATGCAACTAAAACGTGGTCATTTTAATTGCTAGGCAACCACGGCTGTGAAGGAGGTTTGATGGACCAGGCTTTCGCTTACATCATCTCGAACGACGGTATTGACACCGAAGAATCTTATCCATACGTACCTAAAGTAAGTCTCTATTTCGACTAGTCCACTGTCACTCTGAAAGAATCGGTGCGGCGGCCATGATGGAGTGCCCTGGGGCGGTGTACATTTCCCAGCCTACATGTAGCTTAGTACTGGTTTGTTTACCCAGGGATCGTGTACACTCTGAAAAAGATATATCGTTCTGTATCGATTAAACAATTGTTCCATATGTACAGCTATACGTTTATGTAAGGTTTATATGAAGATTTGCAATGCGATTTGATTTACGCTAACGTTAATTAGTACACATGTAAGACCGATATATGAAAATATCCGAATGGTCCGGCTGTTGTTTTTCTTGAATATAGTGATCTACATACATAGTGATAGACATACAGATAAAGATGATAGACATACATGACGATAGACATGCATATACATGCATAGACAAATAGTCATACAAACGCATAGACAGATACACATACATATTGACATACACATGTATATACATGCATACAGGCAGATTGACAGTTACACCAACAGATAGACGGAGAGATAGACGGACATACATATATACATAAACATAATGACAAAAATACAGATAGGAATACACTATATAGGACGCACATACTTACTTGTAGACGAACAGTGTACGCAGATGAATAAAGACCGCACATCTCTAGACTCAGGTCACGTATTGCCCCATTATCATTATAGGACGGAAAATGCCAATTCAAGTCCGATAACGTTGGTGCCACCGAGGTCAGCTGTATGGACATCGAAAGAGAAAGCGAAACCAACCTCCAGAAGGCCGTTGCTATGGAGGGACCCATCTCCGTTGCCATTGACGCTGGACACAGATCATTCCAATTGTACAAGTACGTATGAAGCGTTTACATGTTACGAAACTATAACTGCAATACTGATTAGGTTCACGTATTAACCTCAAAAAGAACAATTAAACACAGGTAATACGTGTATACACTATCTTGAAGGACTTTTATTTATTCTCACAAAAGGGTTTTTAGGTCTAAAATTATTCGTAAAGAAAAGGGAATACGCCCCTTTATATATATAGCTCTAATTTATCTACGAACCCCGTGAATCGATTGAGGGTCTTGATGCATCTACGTCTGCATTACAAGCCGAATTAGGAGAAAACCAACATTGTGGAATCTGCGTAAAATATCGATCCGGATCAGCCTAAGCATGCTGCGCAGGCTAACCCGGACAGACACTTGGTGCTTCCTGTGGATTTTGGGTTTCAGGAATCGTTACTTTATACCTATATCCCTCTGAGACGGAATGTGCCGGTCCGGATTAGCCGGCCGATCTTGGTTGATACATAACGCAGAGTCAATAATGTTTGTTTTCTCTTGGAACGGCTCATATGTGTTATATAGTTGAGCTGGTGCTAAAGACCTCCTTGGAATAGCTTTTGAATTCCCAAATACTCATTTTCTGTATAAATGATCCTGCAATTAAAGACCACCTGTGAATAAAGAATAGATTGTTCACTTCCTATTAATGGTCTTTACACACAGGTTTGACTGTATATACATATATCCAAATGATTCGTCCGACAACAAAAATTGTTCCCCTACTTATGTTTTGTCAATACAACTTCAAATGATTTCATAGCGGAGTCTCAATCTGACCTAAAATCGCCAAACTTCGCTCCTGTCTAGTTTCTTCACAGCCTCCGTGGTATGCTCGTAAGACCTTTCGCATAGGGAGCCAAAACCAGGGTTCGATCCCCGTTCAGGTCATAACAAAAATACTTTTAAGGAAGCTTGTTATGGCTTCTTTCCCTTGCGCTTAGGGTAAGCTGGTTTCTAGTGCATCAGTCTCAGGATAAATAATACGTATAGTACTTGCGATTTAACCAAGGAAACGCCGTAATATAACCGAAATAGTGTTGAACGCTGCGTAAAACATACCTAGAACAAGCTAACAAAATATATTCTCTTACAGGACCGGTGTTTACAAGGAACCAGAATGCAGTTCAATCCGACTTGATCACGGAGTTCTTGCTGTAGGATACGGAAGTGACAGTGGATCGGATTATTGGATCGTTAAAAACAGGTGCGTGATGACCGTCACCTATGACGTTGGTGATTGTATATTATTAGCCAAGGTTTTGGAGAGATATTAAAATAAGCTATTCGCTTCTTTCTCAAACTAAATTTATTGTACCAAAGTAAACATGAACATATCAATACTTCGAAGTATCGATGTGTTCCAGTGACCGCTGGATGGTATGCTTAATTCGTTTAAGTATTGTTAGCCTCTTAATTCATTTAAGTATGTATTGTATTGCGAAAGAGCAAGCCAGTGATAAAGTAATAACAAGAAAATAGCGCAGCAGCAGTTGTAATTACTCGTATGAAAAAGACAGATCCGTTCCAGGAAATGGTTCGAGTTACTGTTGAACGATGTATTCTAATTGTCCAATTTCTAGTTATTGCGAATCCCCTGTAGAAGTAGCACTTAATAAACGTACTATTTGAAACAGTGATTTTATTAGTATATAATGGACTTATTAATCCACCGAACATCATGTTTTAGTGTGGCGCGGTTATCTAGTGGTTAATAACGCTAGACTGTTACTCAAGAGGTCCAGGGTTCAAATCCATGTCCTGGTTCTGGATTATTCTCATGTGCTTCTAAGTGTCTCCGAGTCTACTAGAGGTCAAGAACTGGTCCTTTCCAGGAAAAAGTGTCCCACGTGTATCGGTGCTATACAATGAGCACGTTAAAGAACGAATGGGTGTTTTCAGAAAGAGCTAGGGTATTGCACCCTGATACCCTTGTATTTAACTCTGTCTTTCGATTTTATCTGCACATGACAGATGCTTGAACGTGATATAATGTATGCTATTAAATGGGCCTTTAGAAGCTTAATACCTTATGTTACAATCAGAGCAATCAGGCTCTATAAGTGCATTACATTACACCGCCTCGGCGGTGTAGTGGTAGAGCCCGCGCCTGGGTACGGGAGGTCGTAGGTCCGAACCCCGGCCGGGTCATACTTAACACTTTAAAATTAGGAGGTAATGCATGCCCTCTTTGGCGTTCAGGGTTGCGGTGTTAACATTAAAGCTGGCTGGCTGGTGTCGGACTCAATGGGTCAGTAGTACTGGTAACTTATCCAGGAAGCACCGTGATATAGGTGGAACTTTGTGGAAAGCGGCGTAAAACACCAAACAATAAATCAACCCTATTCTTATATTTCTGTTATTTATTTCAGCTGGGGAACTTCATGGGGCATGGAAGGATTCATCAAGATGACCAGAAACGATCGCAACATGTGTGGTATTGCTACACAAGCCTCGTTCCCGACTGTATAAGTCACGTGATCTTAAAATGACGTCATTTTCTTTCAAACTGAATGTACATATGTGACAGCAATATGTTCTGTGATACAAACTTTGAGAGGATGTGAAATTATTTTTTGATGATTTTTAATTTGTTACAATTGTTTAAAAATAAAAATGAAAATGGAAATACATTGTTGTTGTTTTAAATGTTTAAATATGTTGTTTGAGCTATTCGAAACGTTGATCATACTTAAAACATGTGTTCAAAAGTTGAATACTGACTCGGTAGTGAAGGTTGCGGCTGGAGCAACCGCCTCTGGAGTAGGGGACGAGGGCGTCGATCCCCGGTCGGATCATTCCATAGAGTTTACAAATAGTAGTTAAGGCTTCCTCCATTAGCGCCCAAGGTTTTTTGGATACAATGTAGCATTACGGTGGATGCATTGTCGTCAAAATAAATAATAACAAAGTAAAGGTAATTTAACAGGTAACGCCATGATATACATGAACTACTGTTGAAATCGGTGTAAACAATGTATGTTGATTTAATCGTTTCACCCATACAAACGCTTTCTGACGCTTCTGCAGCAGACGGTTTTTGAGAACATTTTGGGAAAAAGATTGATTGCTCATCATGAGCAGTTTCTCCTTTGGCCACACTGTTTTCAACTCTATTAAATAATTCATCTCTCATTTATAGAGATTAATCACGTTTTTGCCAGTCTGTCTTTCAAAGTAGTCTGATCATCAGATTTGCTGCATGTGGGAAAGGGTTAAACAACATCTGTGATATATGAAGACCAATATCAGCCTGCACATATATGTAATCTAATCCTGACTGACATTGTTCGCTACTTTAAGAAACAATAGTTATGTTGCTTGCGGTGTTACGTCGGTTTAAACATTACTTCGCTTAAATTACGGCGACAGTTCACTGATCCAAGGGTAAACAAACCAGTACAATGCCAGGAAATGTGCCTTGCCGAAAGGCACTCCACAATGACCCCAACGACTGGGGGTCGAACCCGTGACTCCACTCGGCAATGGCGGAAACAATAGCCAGGAGGCACAACACCTTCACAACTATATATTATGTAACGGGGAAAGTGTGAAAGGGTTTTAAAAGACAGCAATAGTCCGCACAACACTGTTTGTCTAGCAACACTATATATTATATAGCGTCCAAAGTGTGAAAGGGTTTTAAAAGACAGCATTAGTCCGCACAACGCCTACACTATATATTATGTAACGGGGAAAGTGTGAAAGGGTTTTTAGAAGACAGCAATAGTTCGCACAACACTGTTTGCCTAGCTACACCATATATTGTATAGCGTCCAAAGTGTGAAAGGGTTTTAAAAGACAGCAATAGTCCGCACAACACTGTTTGTCTAGCTACACTATATATTATATAACGGGGAAAGTGTGAAAGCGTTTTAAAAAGACAGCACTAGTCCGCCCAACACCGTTTGCCTAGCTACACTTTATATTTGAAACCAACAACCACGAGTTCGTATTACGGGGTAACAGACGTACGGAGTAGATTTAGATACGACAGAAGAAAAGCACAAATACGTTAAGATCACTGTAACCCTTTCCTACATACAACACATTTGCAGCAGACGACTTTGAACAAGTCAATGTTGAAATATTGACAATTTCAATAAATGAAAGCATGACCATCAAATAGAGTTGAAAACATCGTACTGATTTCTTCTTTTGCTAAAATATTTTCAAATGCCGTCCACTGCACCGGGCCAGAAATCGTCTGTGTGTATAACGGTCATAGAAAGAAAACGATGAATGTACATACTATACAATTGAACTGAGCCGTTCCACGAGAAATCCAACATTGTGGACTCTGCGTAAAGTATCGACCCGGATCAGCCTGAGCACCCGGCGCAGGCTTTCCCGGGCGGGCTTTCGCCTTCTGTGAATTTTCTGTTTCAGGAATCCAGACGGAATGTGTCGGCCCGGATTATCGCGGAAAGCGCAGGTTGATCTGGGTCGATACATTACGCAGAGTCCATAATGTTGGTTTTCCCGAGGAACGGTTCGAATGCTGATTGATTCCCGTCATCTCGAACCTCATATCTTTAGCGATAAGCGTCGGGGATTTGGAACCGGGCGTCCCGGGTTCGATGCCCACTCGCGGTGCTGTGGTCATGGTAGGGTGCCCTTGGGGGGGGGGGGGGGGCAAAGTAAATTTCCTAGCATAGTACTGGTTTGTTTACCCAGGGATCATGAAGACGTAAACCGTGGTATAACTATAATAATGTTGAAAACGGCTTAAATGCCAAACAAAACAAACAGATCTTTAGCGATTTGGCTCCATCCTGATACTCAGACGAGTATGATATAGCCTAGAAAATCAGCTCTCTGCGATAGGTTCATGGTGTTAATTCTATATGCACTGTTTACTACACATCGATGTGAATTAAATACGACATATAAGCAGTTGGTAAATACTGATCAAAGAGGAATATGAATTGATTGGGGTTTATCACCGTTTTCAACAATGTTTGAGTCATATCACGCCGACCAGTTAACATACTCATATGTTTCATAGCTTTCACACACCAGTTATCCATGCAACACACTGTCAAAGCAACTGGCTGCATGTAAGGTCATTGGTCAAACCTCGGAAAGAACGTTTGGCCAATCTGGGGTTCGAACTCACAGCCTCAGGATTGACATCCGGAGTCGCTTCCGAATGAGCTACCGGGGCTCAGGAACAACGTAGGTCAGTAGGAAGCAAACGTATAGTACTATTTAAAGTTCAGAATTAAAAGTAAAAAATAGTGTAACAACATTGTTCGGATTGAACTGCTCCTTTTCCAAAATTGGTAATAATTAAATAACCTTTTATGCAGCAGAATCAGGTTGTGTGAGAACAGTATCAACTCAAAACTGTCTCAGGCTGCATGGCAAACTAAAAGCATTTCGAAATTTAGCAGATAAGCTCTCTTTGCAGCGATATTCTAATTTAAGAATAAAAACACATTTTCTGCACTTAAACAATCATTTAATACTTGACTTTTTAACATGAGATAACACAAAGAAATTAAAACATGATAAACTTGTACATTTCTGGAATTGATCAAAGAAATGTCTTAAAACTGTAAGTCCAGAATATGGACTCGCAATAAATCAAACCACTTCCTGGACAGGATTTGTCTTTAGAAAACAGCGTAGCAGCAGCTCTGATTAATCATACAAGCAATCAGAACTGCCGATGCGATGTTTCTTTATACAATTTATTGACTGACTTACTTTTCATAATTTACACTGATTAATACATGAATAGCGAATTGATTCGTGTTTTAAACTGCTTGCAACAACTGTTTAGTTGTATCACGGCGTTTCCACGGTAAGTTACCAGTACTACTGGTCAATTTATCCTGGCACCAGCCAGTCAGTCGTTATGCTAACACCGCAACCCTGAGCACCAAGGAAAACGTTCGTCACTGTTCTGCCGTTATTTACCCGCGAACTCGGCTATACAGCCCTTTAACTAGTATATCCAAGGAGGGCGGCCACTTCTACCATTTTTAAATCTTTTGTTTGACCCGGTCGGGGATCGAACCCATGACCTCTCGCACCGAGTCGGACTCTCTACCACTACAACACCGAGGCGGTCTATGGGTTAAGAAGCCAACGTGTGCATCCCCCTGGGTGGTTGCTTAAGGCAAGTTTGACTGTACAAGAATCTGGCAACAATCAAGAGATACCCCGAACTCTTCGATTACTCGAAGTATTATATCGAGTCGACTGTAACACACGAAATCGTATATGTCTTTTGTAATCAGCGGAGCAGCATGTCAAATTGGTCAGACAGGCAATCGAAACTGCCACTGCAATGTTTTCTTTATATGATTTGTATTAACTGACTGGCTTTCCAAACTAAACATTAAAGTATGTATGAATTACGCAGCGGAAAATACAACCACGAACCTAGTATAACTCCAGTGATACCTCGAACACGTCGATTACTCGAAGTACTATATCGAATCTTAGTTGTAAGAAAACCAATCGTCAGACATAAGCGACCATTGAACTTTTAGATCAGTCAGCGTATCCATACAGTTTGATCTGACTCTACGCTACATAACTAATGGTATGGTATTTACCCCGCTTACAACACGCTGTCAGGTAAACCGCGACGTTTTCTGGGTAAACAACAGGTCTTACTGAACCCTTAAGCCGGATATAAGCTAGTCAAGTTTAAAATTGAGAAACAGAAATGATAGTCTAGGAAAAAATCAATATAATTCATAGATTGAAAAGTCAATTATTTAAATTTTGTATGCTAAGTGTTAATTGTTTACTTTATTTTTTCAGAACATACCACGTGTTGATAATGTGACCATCTCCTTGCCATGTGACCCAGATCATCTGACCCGGCTCACACAACGCGTATCACGTGATTCCCACGTGATTTTACATAGTTATAACGTTGGCTTTTCGAACGACAAAATCATTCAAGTTAAAACTATTGGAAGATAAAAAGGTGAGTTTATTTTAATGTCATCATTTTTACGGCTGTAGATAACCTATTATGATATTCATATATATATATATATATATATATACATGTATTCGTTTTCTTAAAAGACGTTTATCTTTAACCCTTTCGCTGTCTCTTCTGAAATCTGCATTGTTTTCCAATCGGACATTAAACTATAACACATTTCGAGGAATGGAGTGGTCCACTTTTCAATATGGAAGAGTCGACTTTGTGAACCTTTATAATGCAACACCTCTCTAGGACAACACTTTGTCTTTCCCTCCGCCCGATGTTTACTGTAGTTGGCTGTTGTGAACAGTGGATACCCAGATCGGATCAGCCTGTGCATTGCTCGTACGTTGCTCCCATATAACTAACACAGACTTGTAAGAAACGTCTGTACACCTGTGAAGATTATGATAAGACAGACTAGATGGAGGCTGATCAGATCCTATTTGACGTGTTTCGAACAGGCGATGGTCTTAAATTGGCGATGTTTCTGAATTGGCTATGTACTTGAATAATCGATGTTATAAATTTGCGATGATCTAGAATTTGCGATTGGCTTGAATTGGTACAAATCATAATAAACACTAACAAGGAATATAATATGTATGCGGTGGTTCAGATTTAGCGGAATTGACATGTATCGCAAAAATAGCCGAAGTAACTAGCCAACATAATTAAGTTCTCATTCAGTATTTGATATATTTGTCTTTTCAGATGTTCCGTTTAACAGTTGCAGCGTGTTTGGCCATCGCCGTTTTCGGCTCCCCCTTGAATAGGGCTCTTGACGGTGAATGGGAGACCTTTAAGGGTACCCACCAGAAGAGCTATGACAGTAATGAGCAAGAGGTCCTTAGGTAATTAGCCGTTGTTATAATCAATCTAACTAGTATTTGGATCGCCTCTCAACAGAGCCATAAATAGTGATAATGCTTTAAATGTTTCCAGAAGGTACTTAGACACATACTAAGCAATATTTGTCCTTAAATCCTTATTTGACATGAAAACCTTCTGTTGTTGGTACTCAAAATGCTCGTCTCGGTGAGACGATTATTATGAGTACCCAACATCATAGGGATTGGTTGGATGTGAAGCAAGCAGTTGCAGGAATACGAACTTCCATATATAGAATTTTGATTCAAATTGCAGGAGAATTATCTGGGAGGACAACGTAAAATACATCCAGAAACACAACCTCCATGCCGATCGAGGAGTCCATACCTTCTGGCTCGGAGTTAACGAATATGCCGATATGGTAAGAGTGTCTCCTATTGTTTAACTGATTGAATTGTGTTTTACGCCAATTCAACAATTTTTCAGTTATATCACGGCTTTTACTGGTCCATTTATCCTGACACCAGCAAGTCAGTAGTAATTGCTAACAACGCAACCCTGAGCGCCAAGGAATTCTAACATAACTACCAATTTCGAAGTCTTTGATATGACCCGGTCGGGGATTGAACCCGCGACCTCCTCT
This sequence comes from Serripes groenlandicus, assembly GCA_031761405.1. Classification (NCBI taxonomy): domain Eukaryota; kingdom Metazoa; phylum Mollusca; class Bivalvia; order Cardiida; family Cardiidae; genus Serripes; species Serripes groenlandicus. Next base: position 84,796 of record JASEVX010000479.1, on the reverse strand, counting down.
TTGGTAGTTTAAGTACTGGTCAAGTCGACTCGCGGTTACCTGATCCCAAAAGAGAGTCTTTCATTACTACGAGCTTTTGACACGTTCGAGTGATTCCTCTATTTATGTTATATTCATTCATCTAGAGACAGTTTCACAATTCATGTATTCTTAAATGATTTCTGATGAAAAGCAATCAAGAGACGAAATCAAAATCTTATCAAGAAAACAACGCTAGCCCATAAGCATTTCTAACCGTTCGTCTGGGATACCAGAACTGCTGCGACGCTGTATTCAAACGACAGATCCATCCGACGCAATAGTTCGAGTTAAACGATAATTCGAAACTTCAAATGCTCTAGTTATCGCGAGCGCACTGTAATGTGAGCAAGTCTCATCTTTTACTCATACCCACACACGGTCTTGTAAGCGACAATTTGATTGGCTGACGCAAATGACAACCTGAGACGTGAGTTTAGAGCTCTACATTATAAGCGGCATAACACATCATTGAAAAAGAGGTAGTATATCCACTGCGCGGGAAACACATTGATATAACTCGAGTATTAAGATTTCCACATGTCAGTTTCATGTACATAGACATTGCATTATAATCAAAGCATAGAGGTGTGAGACCTATACAACACTAGCTTTACTCTTAACCGTAGCTGCGTATTCGCCATCATTTCAATGTCGCACACGTTTAACCGAAGCTGGAACAACACGGTTATACCATTTGATGGTAGCATACACCCTCCTCTACTCAAAAATACACCCAATCTGTCTCTTATCTATATATACCAAAATTACTCCAGGGCCCATTCCTATATTTCTGAAACCCGGCGTCACACACGTACGTTCATTTTATAACTATGTTTCATTTGATTTTCATTTTATAACTATGTTTCATTTGATTTTCATTTTATAACTATGTTTCATTTGATTTTCATTTTTGTATAAACTTTCTTTTAACCCGCCTTTCCCACATACAACTAATCTGCAGCAGACGACATCGGAACAATCTTGGCGTAAAATATGAAATATCACTAGAAATGAAAGTATAATCATTGAATAGAGTGTTAATCTCTTCGTGGCAAAAGGAGGAACTTCATGATGAGCAATTGAACAATTTCACCTTTTGCCGCAATGTTTTTAAATGTTATCTGCTACAGAAGTGTCCGAAAGCGTAATATGTATGGGAGAAAGGGTCAACTTTTAATTTTCATTGACGACACTGTCTCTCTTTCTGTCTGTCCTTTTTTTCATATTGATATATTCTACTCTTGATGCTTCAGGCAGTTGATTTCTTTTAAGACCTTTATTAGCAGACGACTTTGAAAATATCTAGGTAACAATAAGAAACATCTATAAATGAAAGAATAGCAATTTCTTCTTTCGCCACTATGGTTTCAAAAATGAAAGCATTATGCATGAATAGAGTTTAAAACATTGTGGCCAAAGTAGATATTGCTCATTATGAGCAATGTCTCCTTTTGCCCACAATTTTTTCAAAAGTCTTCTGTTTTACGCGACAAAAATCGTGGGTAAAACGATGTAGTTACAGTCTTCTCTTTTACGGAATGGGTTCATTTGATTTTTGTTTTCTTTCTCTATCTATCTATCTGTAATTGTCTCCCTTATCTCATTGGAATAACTCCTTCAGCGTAAATAGCAATATTTTTTTTTTTTTTTTTAAATAATACAAACTCAGGTGAGTCAGCATGTAGCGCGCTGTCATAATAGCCCGACTGTTCCTCTCCGTACAGTAGTCGGGCTAGTGTGATACCCTTGGCGTCAGCGTCTGTGTTGTCACAAAACATTAACCTACCTCATAACTCAAAAAACGTTTAAGATTTTTAAATAGAACTTGAGTACACATGTTCTAGAAACAATGTGCATGTCTATACCAAGTCAAATGACTCTGGCTTTAATAATGTTTCAGTAATGCCCCATTTTCGACTAAAAACAGTAGAGCGATAGCGTTCGCTCCGCGGCGCTTTTGTTTCTTAAATCAACCAATGTGTTCCTCTGTGATTTACAGTCAGTTGGTGAATTCGTTGATACCATGAACGGCTACAACAGCACCAAAAAGCTGTCCAGCACCCGCTGTGGACAATACATGGCACCAAACAACATCGAGTTGGCCGATCTGCCAGACTCCGTTGATTGGAGACCCAAGGGATTCGTCACACCAATCAAAAACCAGGTTAGTATGTAATACAATCATACATATCATTTGATTGGACACACATTATGATTCTTACATGCTATTTCATTGGGCTACGTTACACACACAAAACACCAGGTAGTTATTTAAGAAAGATCGGTCATGGTGGAGTGCCCTTCGGCAAGGCACATTTCCGAGCGTAGTATTGGTTTGTCTACCCAGAGATCATGCCTAAGTGAATTGTCGCCGTGATTTAACGGACATAATGTCGAAAACGGCTCGAAACCTCAAATAAAGTTAAATGTAATAACATCATACAGATCATTTGATTGGTCAACCCTATCTTTCTTGCATGGTATTTGATTGGGCTACGTGTTACTAATCAAAAGACATGTTAGTATTCGCCATGGTCCAGTGATTAACGTGTGGATTTGTAACCAGGTTTCCCGAGTTCAGTTCCCGCTCGCTGGTGGAGTGCCCTCTGGGATATTTCCTGCATATTTACGGACTGTTAACCATGATATCACAAATATGTGTTCTTCGCCTTGACATAACTGGAATATTGTAACAAATGGTAGGAAAAAACAATAAGCCATTATATCGTTCTATCCAGAAGACCTTGGCATATACGCCGGTATAGTCCGTTGAAATTGAATCGGCAAAGAGTGAATGCATAAGGATGTCAGTTTACATAGAAATATAAACTAATTGAACCTTGTAACAGTTCAATTTAAACAGACAATCCGAGTTACTTAAACTATAACCGTCTTTCGACCCAGTATACAGAGTTTGTTAAACTACTGTAATTGTCTTTTGGACCATTCCAATTTGGATATCACATTCCCACTTACAACACATCTGCAGTAAACGACTTTGAAAACAAATAGGGAAACATTGATTGCAACTCTTTATAAATGAAAGTATAATTAATGAATAGAGTTGAACATGTTATGCAAAAGGATAAGTTGCTCACTATGAGCAATTTCACCTTCTACCACAGTACTCTCAACAATCGCCTGCAACAGATGTGCCTACAAACGTCTATATGGGGAAACTATGTTATGTTGGCTGACCTCTTTCCCTGCGCCATTATTCCCTTTATTCTGAATTACGGGGTCAAAGTGGATATTGTTGGTCGTTCTCTAGCACTGGTTCCACTTACGTTAGACTAATAACCACTTCTCCATTATATTTAGGTTATATTGGCTCCCCTTTTTTTCTAGTCAGTAAACTATTTATTCTGAATTACAGGGTCAATGTGGATCTTGTTGGTCATTCTCTGCCACTGGTTCCCTGGAAGGTCAGAACTTCCGTAAGACTAACTCTCTCGTCTCGTTATCCGAAAAGAACTTGATGGACTGTTCTACCAAAGAAGGTACGCCATTTTATAAATAAGCCTTGCTCTACAAAAGCCGACAGTATTGCATTAGGAGCAATGTCTCCTTTTTACACAGTGTTTACAAAGGTTGTCCGCTGTTGAGGAGTCCTTAATTCGTCCGAATGTGGAAAGGGACTAACTGAATACTTACTGAATATACTGACTACTTACTGACTACTTACTGACTACTTACTGAATACTTACTGAATACTTACTGAATATACTGACTACTTACTGAATACTTACTGATTACTTACTGAATACACTACTGAAACGATATGAAACAGATTACATGTCGGACATTGGAGTAGAGTTTCATACAGAAATGAAAACATTTTTGAGGAAGAAATGTTTCACAATTTATTCCCACAGTAATGTCAAAAGTCGTCTGCTGTACAGACGTACACTTCGTCTGCATAGGGGAATTGATAACAATACTTACCGTACTAATGAACCTGCACTCTCATAAGCTATTGACGTAAAGTCTCTTTCCATTTGTTCTCGTTTGATAACTTCAGTTGTATTGATTTAACTTACGGTATCGATGTATAGCCTTTATCAACGTATACTTTATTTATAATTATCATTTGTATTGATTTAACTTATGTTATCGATGTATAGCCATTATCAACGTATACTTTATTTATAATTATCATTTGGATTGATTCCGAGTTAATAACGAATTTCCTTTTGACGTAGACGTTGAACTCCCATGTAATTTCTAACCCCTACCTATGCTCAGTTGGAAATGATATGTGTAGGATGCAACTAAAACGTGGTCATTTTAATTGCTAGGCAACCACGGCTGTGAAGGAGGTTTGATGGACCAGGCTTTCGCTTACATCATCTCGAACGACGGTATTGACACCGAAGAATCTTATCCATACGTACCTAAAGTAAGTCTCTATTTCGACTAGTCCACTGTCACTCTGAAAGAATCGGTGCGGCGGCCATGATGGAGTGCCCTGGGGCGGTGTACATTTCCCAGCCTACATGTAGCTTAGTACTGGTTTGTTTACCCAGGGATCGTGTACACTCTGAAAAAGATATATCGTTCTGTATCGATTAAACAATTGTTCCATATGTACAGCTATACGTTTATGTAAGGTTTATATGAAGATTTGTAATGCGATTTGATTTACGCTAACGTTAATTAGTACACATGTAAGACCGATATAGGAAAATATCCGAATGGTCCGGCTGTTGTTTTTCTTGAATATAGTGATCTACATACATAGTGATAGACATACAGATAAAGATGATAGACATACATGACGATAGACATGCATATACATGCATAGACAAATAGTCATACAAACGCATAGACAGATACACATACATATTGACATACACATGTACATACATGCATACAGGCAGATTGACAGTTACACCAACAGATAGACGGAGAGATAGACGGACATACATATATACATAAACATAATGACAAAAATACAGATAGGAATACACTATATAGGACGCACATACTTACTTGTAGACGAACAGTGTACGCAGATGAATAAAGACCGCACATCTCTAGACTCAGGTCACGTATTGCCCCATTATCATTATAGGACGGAAAATGCCAATTCAAGTCCGATAACGTTGGTGCCACCGAGGTCAGCTGTATGGACATCGAAAGAGAAAGCGAAACCAACCTCCAGAAGGCCGTTGCTATGGAGGGACCCATCTCCGTTGCCATTGACGCTGGACACAGATCATTCCAATTGTACAAGTACGTATGAAGCGTTTACATGTTACGAAACTATAACTGCAATACTGATTAGGTTCACGTATTAACCTCAAAAAGAACAATTAAACACAGGTAATACGTGTATACACTATCTTGAAGGACTTTTATTTATTCTCACAAAAGGATTTTTAGGTCTAAAATTATTCGTAAAGAAAAGGGAATACGCCCCTTTATATATATAGCTCTAATTTATCTACGAACCCCGTGAATCGATTGAGGGTCTTGATGCATCTACGTCTGCATTACAAGCCGAATTAGGAGAAAACCAACATTGTGGAATCTGCGTAAAATATCGATCCGGATCAGCCTAAGCATGCTGCGCAGGCTAACCCGGACAGACACTTGGTGCTTCCTGTGGATTTTGGGTTTCAGGAATCGTTACTTTATACCTATATCCCTCTGAGACGGAATGTGCCGGTCCGGATTAGCCGGCCGATCTTGGTTGATACATAACGCAGAGTCAATAATGTTTGTTTTCTCTTGGAACGGCTCATATGTGTTATATAGTTGAGCTGGTGCTAAAGACCTCCTTGGAATAGCTTTTGAATTCCCAAATACTCATTTTCTGTATAAATGATCCTGCAATTAAAGACCACCTGTGAATAAAGAATAGATTGTTCACTTCCTATTAATGGTCTTTACACACAGGTTTGACTGTATATACATATATCCAAATGATTCGTCCGACAACAAAAATTGTTCCCCTACTTATGTTTTGTCAATACAACTTCAAATGATTTCATAGCGGAGTCTCAATCTGACCTAAAATCGCCAAACTTCGCTCCTGTCTAGTTTCTTCACAGCCTCCGTGGTATGCTCGTAAGACCTTTCGCATAGGGAGCCAAAACCAGGGTTCGATCCCCGTTCAGGTCATAACACAAATACTTTTAAGGAAGCTTGTTATGGCTTCTTTCCCTTGCGCTTAGGGTAAGCTGGTTTCTAGTGCATCAGTCTCAGGATAAATAATACGTATAGTACTTGCGATTTAACCAAGGAAACGCCGTAATATAACCGAAATAGTGTTGAACGCTGCGTAAAACATACCTAGAACAAGCTAACAAAATATATTCTCTTACAGGACCGGTGTTTACAAGGAACCAGAATGCAGTTCAATCCGACTTGATCACGGAGTTCTTGCTGTAGGATACGGAAGTGACAGTGGATCGGATTATTGGATCGTTAAAAACAGGTGCGTGATGACCGTCACCTATGACGTTGGTGATTGTATATTATTAGCCAAGGTTTTGGAGAGATATTAAAATAAGCTATTCGCTTCTTTCTCAAACTAAATTTATTGTACCAAAGTAAACATGAACATATCAATACTTCGAAGTATCGAGGTGTTCCAGTGACCGCTGGATGGTATGCTTAATTCGTTTAAGTATTGTTAGCCTCTTAATTCATTTAAGTATGTATTGTATTGCGAAAGAGCAAGCCAGTGATAAAGTAATAACAAGAAAATAGCGCAGCAGCAGTTGTAATTACTCGTATGAAAAAGACAGATCCGTTCCAGGAAATGGTTCGAGTTACTGTTGAACGATGTATTCTAATTGTCCAATTTCTAGTTATTGCGAATCCCCTGTAGAAGTAGCACTTAATAAACGTACTATTTGAAACAGTGATTTTATTAGTATATAATGGACTTATTAATCCACCGAACATCATGTTTTAGTGTGGCGCGGTTATCTAGTGGTTAATAACGCTAGACTGTTACTCAAGAGGTCCAGGGTTCAAATCCATGTCCTGGTTCTGGATTATTCTCATGTGCTTCTAAGTGTCTCCGAGTCTACTAGAGGTCAAGAACTGGTCCTTTCCAGGAAAAAGTGTCCCACGTGTATCGGTGCTATACAATGAGCACGTTAAAGAACGAATGGGTGTTTTCAGAAAGAGCTAGGGTATTGCACCCTGATACCCTTGTATCTAACTCTGTCTTTCGATTTTATCTGCACATGACAGATGCTTGAACGTGATATAATGTATGCTATTAAATGGGCCTTTAGAAGCTTAATACCTTATGTTACAATCAGAGCAATCAGGCTCTATAAGTGCATTACATTACACCGCCTCGGCGGTGTAGTGGTAGAGCCCCCGCCTGGGTACGGGAGGTCGTAGGTCCGAACCCCGGCCGGGTCATACTTAACACTTTAAAATTAGGAGGTAATGCATGCCCTCCTTGGCGTTCAGGGTTGCGGTGTTAACATTAAAGCTGGCTGGCTGGTGTCGGACTCAATGGGTCAGTAGTACTGGTAACTTATCCAGGAAGCACCGTGATATAGGTGGAACTTTGTGGAAAGCGGCGTAAAACACCAAACAATAAATCAACCCTATTCTTATATTTCTGTTATTTATTTCAGCTGGGGAACTTCATGGGGCATGGAAGGATTCATCAAGATGACCAGAAACGATCGCAACATGTGTGGTATTGCTACACAAGCCTCGTTCCCGACTGTATAAGTCACGTGATCTTAAAATGACGTCATTTTCTTTCAAACTGAATGTACATATGTGACAGCATTATGTTCTGTGATACAAACTTTGAGAGGATGTGAAATTATTTTTTGATGATTTTTAATTTGTTACAATTGTTTAAAAATAAAAATGAAAATGGAAATACATTGTTGTTGTTTTAAATGTTTAAATATGTTGTTTGAGCTATTCGAAACGTTGATCATACTTAAAACATGTGTTCAAAAGTTGAATACTGACTCGGTAGTGAAGGTTGCGGCTGGAGCAACCGCCTCTGGAGTAGGGGACGAGGGCGTCGATCCCCGGTCGGATCATTCCATAGAGTTTACAAATAGTAGTTAAGGCTTCCTCCATTAGCGCCCAAGGTTTTTTGGATACAATGTAGCATTACGGTGGATGCATTGTCGTCAAAATAAATAATACCAAAGTAAAGGTAATTTAACAGGTAACGCCATGATATACATGAACTACTGTTGAAATCGGTGTAAACAATGTATGTTGATTTAATCGTTTCACCCATACAAACGCTTTCTGACGCTTCTGCAGCAGACGGTTTTTGAGAACATTTTGGGAAAAAGATTGATTGCTCATCATGAGCAGTTTCTCCTTTGGCCACACTGTTTTCAACTCTATTAAATAATTCATCTCTCATTTATAGAGATTAATCACGTTTTTGCCAGTCTGTCTTTCAAAGTAGTCTGATCATCAGATTTGCTGCATGTGGGAAAGGGTTAAACAACATCTGTGATAAATGAAGACCAATATCAGCCTGCACATATATGTAATCTAATCCTGACTGACATTGTTCGCTACTTTAAGAAACAATAGTTATGTTGCTTGCGGTGTTACGTCGGTTTAAACATTACTTCACTTAAATTACGGCGACAGTTCACTGATCCAAGGGTAAACAAACCAGTACAATGCCAGGAAATGTGCCTTGCCGAAAGGCACTCCACAATGACCCCAACGACTGGGGGTCGAACCCGTGACTCCACTCGGCAATGGCGGAAACAATAGCCAGGAGGCACAACACCTTCACAACTATATATTATGTAACGGGGAAAGTGTGAAAGGGTTTTAAAAGACAGCAATAGTCCGCACAACACTGTTTGTCTAGCAACACTATATATTATATAGCGTCCAAAGTGTGAAAGGGTTTTAAAAGACAGCATTAGTCCGCACAACGCCTACACTATATATTATGTAACGGGGAAAGTGTGAAAGGGTTTTTAGAAGACAGCAATAGTTCGCACAACACTGTTTGCCTAGCTACACCATATATTGTATAGCGTCCAAAGTGTGAAAGGGTTTTAAAAGACAGCAATAGTCCGCACAACACTGTTTGTCTAGCTACACTATATATTATATAACGGGGAAAGTGTGAAAGCGTTTTAAAAAGACAGCACTAGTCCGCCCAACACCGTTTGCCTAGCTACACTTTATATTTGAAACCAACAACCACGAGTTCGTATTACGGGGTAACAGACGTACGGAGTAGATTTAGATACGACAGAAGAAAAGCACAAATACGTTAAGATCACTGTAACCCTTTCCTACATACAACACATTTGCAGCAGACGACTTTGAACAAGTCAATGTTGAAATATTGACAATTTCAATAAATGAAAGCATGACCATCAAATAGAGTTGAAAACATCGTACTGATTTCTTCTTTTGCTAAAATATTTTCAAATGCCGTCCACTGCACCGGGCCAGAAATCGTCTGTGTGTATAACGGTCATAGAAAGAAAACGATGAATGTACATACTATACAATTGAACTGAGCCGTTCCACGAGAAATCCAACATTGTGGACTCTGCGTAAAGTATCGACCCGGATCAGCCTGAGCACCCGGCGCAGGCTTTCCCGGGCGGGCTTTCGCCTTCTGTGAATTTTCTGTTTCAGGAATCCAGACGGAATGTGTCGGCCCGGATTATCGCGGAAAGCGCAGGTTGATCTGGGTCGATACATTACGCAGAGTCCATAATGTTGGTTTTCCCGAGGAACGGTTCGAATGCTGATTGATTCCCGTCATCTCGAACCTCATATCTTTAGCGATAAGCGTCGGGGATTTGGAACCGGGCGTCCCGGGTTCGATGCCCACTCGCGGTGCTGTGGTCATGGTAGGGTGCCCTTGGGGGGGGGGGGGGGTGGGGGGGGGGCAAAGTAAATTTCCTAGCATAGTACTGGTTTGTTTACCCAGGAATCATGAAGACGTAAACCGTGGTATAACTATAATAATGTTGAAAACGGCTTAAATGCCAAACAAAACAAACAGATCTTTAGCGATTTGGCTCCATCCTGATACTCAGACGAGTATGATATAGCCTAGAAAATCAGCTCTCTGCGATAGGTCCATGGTGTTAATTCTATATGCACTGTTTACTACACATCGCTGTGAATTAAATACGACATATAAGCAGTTGGTAAATACTGATCAAAGAGGAATATGAATTGATTGGGGTTTATCACCGTTTTCAACAATGTTTGAGTCATATCACGCCGACCAGTTAACATACTCATATGTTTCATAGCTTTCACACACCAGTTATCCATGCAACACACTGTCAAAGCAACTGGCTGCATGTAAGGTCATTGGTGGAAGACGAACGACGCTTCTCACAGTGACATTTGTCAAACCTCGGAAAGAACGTTTGGCCAATCTGGGGTTCGAACTCACAGCCTCGGGATTGACATCCGGAGTCGCTTCCGAATGAGCTACCGGGGCTCAGGAACAACGTAGGTCAGTAGGAAGCAATCGTACAGTACTATTTAAAGTTCAGAATTAAAAGTAAAAAATAGTGTAACAACATTGTTCGGATTGAACTGCTCCTTTTCCAAAATTGGTAATAATTAAATAACCTTTTATGCAGCAGAATCAGGTTGTGTGAGAACAGTATCAACTCAAAACTGTCTCAGGCTGCATGGCAAACTAAAAGCATTTCGAAATTTAGCAGATAAGCTCTCTTTGCAGCGATATTCTAATTTAAGAATAAAAACACATTTTCTGCACTTAAACAATCATTTAATACTTGACTTTTTAACATGAGATAACACAAAGAAATTAAAACATGATAAACTTGTACATTTCTGGAATTGATCAAAGAAATGTATTAAAACTGTAAGTCCAAAATATGGACTCGCAATAAATCAAACCACTTCCTGGACAGGATTTGTCTTTAGAAAACAGCGTAGCAGCAGCTCTGATTAATCATACAAGCAATCAGAACTGCCGATGCGATGTTTCTTTATACAATTTATTCACTGACTTACTTTTCATAATTAACACTGATTAATACATGAATAGCGAATTGATTCGTGTTTTACACCGCTTGCAACAACTGTTTAGTTGTATCACAGCAAGTCCACGGTAAGTTACCAGTACTACTGGTCCATTTATGCTGGCACCAGCCAGTCAGTCGTTATGCTAACACCGCAACCCTGAGCACCAAGGAAAACGTTCGTCACTGTTCTGCCGTTATTTACCCGCGAACTCGGCTATACAGCCCTTTAACTAGTATATCCAAGGAGGGCGGCCACTTCTATCATTTTTAAATCATTTGTTTGACCCGGTCGGGGATCGAACCCATGACCTCTCGCACCGAGTCGGACTCTCTACCACTACAACACCGAGGCGGTCTTTGGGTTAAGAATCCAACGTGTGCATCCCCCTGGGTGGTTGCTTAAGGCAAGTTTGACTGTACAAGAATATGACAACAATCAAGAGATACCCCGAACTCTTCGATTACTCGAAGTATTATATCGAGTCGACTGTAACACACGAAATCGTATATGTCTTTTGTAATCAGCGGAGCAGCATGTCAAATTGGTCAGACAGGCAATCGAAACTGCCACTGCAATGTTTTCTTTATATGAGTTTTTAACTGACTGGCTTTCCAAACTAAACATTAAAGTATGTATGAATTACGCAGCGGAAAATACAACCACGAACCTAGTATAACTCCAGTGATACCTCGAACACGTCGATTACTCGAAGTACTATATCGAATCTTAGTTGTAAGAAAACCAATCGTCAGACATAAGCGACCATTGAACTTTCAGATCAGTCAGCGTATCCATACAGTTTGATCTGACTCTACGCTACATAACTAATGGTATGGTATTTACCCCGCTTACAACACGCTGTCAGGTAAACCGCGACGTTTTCTGGGTAAACAACAGGTCTTTCTGAAACCTTAAGCCGGATATAAGCTAGTCAAGTTTAAAATTGAGAAACAAAAAATGATAGTCTAGGGCAAAAATCAATATAATTCATAGATTGAAAAGTCAATTATTTAAATTCAGTATGCTAAGCGTTAATTGTTTATTTCATGTTATCAGAACATACCACGTGATGATAATGTTACATCTCCTCGCCATGTGACTCAGATCATCTGACGCGGCTCACACAACGCGTATCACGTGATTCCCACGTGATTTTACACAGTTATAACGTTGGCTTTTCGAACAACAAAATCATTCAAGTTAAAACTATTGGAATATCAAAAGGTGAGTTTATTTTAATGCCATCATTTTTACGGCTGTAGATAACCTATTATGATATTCATATATACATATATATACATGTATTCGTTTTCTTTAACCCTTTCGCTGTCTCTTCTGAAATCTGCATTGTTTTCCAATCAGACATTAAACTATAACACATTTCGAGAAATGGAGTGGTCCACTTTTCAATAGGGAAGAGTCGACTTTTTGAAATTCGGAAGTGACAGAGTGAACCTTTATAATACAACACCTCTCTAGAACAACACTTTCTCTTTGCCTCCGCCCGATGTTTCCTGTAGTTGGCTGTTGTGAACAGTGGATACACAGATCGGATCAGCCTGCGTATTGCTCGTACGCTGCTCACATATAACTAACACAGACTTGTGAGAAACATCTGTTCACCTGTTAAGATTCTGATGAGACAGACTCGATGGAGGCTGATCAGATCCTATTGACGTGTTTCGAATTGGCGATGGTCTTAAATTGGCGATGTTTCTGAATTGGCTATGTCCTTGAATAATCGATGCTTTAACTTTGCGATGATCTAGAATTTGCGATTGGCTTGAATTGGTACAAATCATAATAAATACTAACAAGGAATATAATATGTATGCGGTGGTTCAGATTTAGCGAAATTGACATGTATCGCAAAAATAGCCGAAGTAAATAGCCAACATAATTAAGTTCTCATTCAGTATTTGATATATTTGTCTTTTCAGATGTTCCGTTTAACAGTTGCAGCGTGTTTGGCCATCGCCGTATTTGGCTCCCCCTTGAATAGGGCTCTTGACGGTGAATGGGAGACCTTTAAGGGTACCCACCAGAAGAGCTATGACAGTAATGAGCAAGATGTCCTTAGGTAATTAGCCGTTTTTATAATCAATCTAATTAGTATTTGGATCGCCTCTCAACAGGGCCATAAATAGTGATAATGCTTTAAGTGTTTCCAGCAGGTACGTAGACACATGCTAAGGATTGTTTGTCCTTAAATCCTTATTTGACATCAAAACTTTCTGTTGTTGGTACTCAAAATGCTCGGTGAGACGATTATTATGAGTACCAACATCATATAAGGATTGGTTGGATGTGAAGCAAGCAGTTGCAGGAAAACGAACTTCCTTATATAGAATTTTAATTCAAATTGCAGGAGAATTATCTGGGAAGACAACGTAAAATACATCCAGAAACACAACCTCCATGCCGATCGAGGAGTCCATACCTTCTGGCTCGGAGTTAACGAATATGCCGATATGGTAAGAGTGTCTCCTATTATAAAACTGATTGAATTGTGTTTTACGCCAATTCAACAATGTTTTAGTTCTATATCACGGCTTTTACTGGTCCATTTATCCTGACACCAGCAAGTCAGTAGTAATTGCTAACAACGCAACCCTGAGCGCCAAGGAATTCTAACATAACTACCAATTTCGAAGTCTTTGATATGACCCGGTCGGGGATTGAACCCGCGACCTCCTCTTTGGTAGTTTAAGTACTGGTCAAGTCGACTCGCGGTTACCTGATCCCAAAAGAGAGTCTTTCATTACTACGAGCTTTTGACACGTTCGAGTGATTCCTCTATTTATGTTATATTCATTCATCTAGAGACAGTTTCACAATTCATGTATTCTTAAATGATTTCTGATGAAAAGCAATCAAGAGACGAAAACAAAATCTTATCAAGAAAACAACGCTAGCACATAAGCATTTCTAACCGTTCGTCTGGGATACCAGAACTGCTGCGACGCTGTATTCAAACGACAGATCCATCCGACGCAATAGTTCGAGTTAAACGATAATTCGAAACTTCAAATGCTCTAGTTATCGCGAGCGCACTGTAATGTGAGCAAGTCTCATATTTTACTCATACCCACACACGGTCTTGTAAGCGACAGTTTGATTGGCTGACGCAAATGACAACCTGAGACGTGAGTTTAGAGCTCTACATTATAAGCGGCATAACACATCATTGAACAAGAGGTAGTATATCCACTGCGCGGGAAACACATTGATATAACTCGAGTATTAAGATTTCCACATGTCAGTTTCATGTACATAGACATTGCATTATAATCAAAGCATAGAGGTGTGAGACCTATACAACACTAGCTTTACTCTTAACCGTAGCTGCGTATTCGCCATCATTTCAATGTCGCACACGTTTAACCGAAGCTGGAACAACACGGTTATACCATTTGATGGTAGCATACACCCTCCTCTACTCAAAAATACACCCAATCTGTCTTTTATCTATATATACCAAAATTACTCCAGGGCCCATTCGTATATTTCTGAAACCCGGCGTCACACACGTACGTTCATTTTATAACTATGTTTCATTTGATTTTCATTTTATAACTATGTTTCATTTGATTTTCATTTTTGTATAAACTTTCTTTTAACCCGCCTTTCCCACATACAACTAATCTGCAGCAGACGACATCGGAACAATCTTGGCGTAAAATATGAAATATCTCTAGAAATGAAAGTATAATCATTGAATAGAGTGTTAACCTCTTCGTGGCAAAAGGAGGAACTTCATGATGAGCAATTGAACAATTTCACCTTTTGCCGCAATGTTTTTAAATGTTATCTGCTACAGAAGTGTCCGAAAGCGTAATATGTATGGGAGAAAGGGTCAACTTTTAATTTTCATTGACGACACTGTCTCTCTTTCTGTCTGTCCTTTTTTTCATATTGATATATTCTACTCTTGATGCTTCAGGCAGTTGATTTCTTTTAAGACCTTTATTAGCAGACGACTTTGAAAATATCTAGGTAACAATAAGAAACATCTATAAATGAAAGAATAGCAATTTCTTCTTTCGCCACTATGGTTTCAAAAATGAAAGCATTATGCATGAATAGAGTTTAAAACATTGTGGCCAAAGTAGATATTGCTCATTATGAGCAATGTCTCCTTTTGCCCACAATTTTTTCAAAAGTCTTCTGTTTTACGCGACAAAAATCGTGGGTAAAACGATGTAGTTACAGTCTTCTCTTTTACGGAATGGGTTCATTTGATTTTTGTTTTCTTTCTCTATCTATCTATCTGTAATTGTCTCCCTTATCTCATTGGAATAACTCCTTCAGCGTAAATAGCAATATTTTTTTTTTTTTTTTTAAATAATACAAATTCAGGTGAGTCAGCATGTAGCGCGCTGTCATAATAGCCCGACTGTTCCTCTCCGTAAAGTAGTCGGGCTAGTGTGATACCCTTGGCGTCAGCGTCTGTGTTGTCACAAAACATTAACCTACCTCATAACTCAAAAAACGTTTAAGATGTTTAAATAGAACTTGAGTACACATGTTCTAGAAACAATGTGCATGTCTATACCAAGTCAAATGACTCTGGCTTTAATAATGTTTCAGTAATGCCCCATTTTCGACTAAAAACAGTAGAGCGATAGCGTTCGCTCCGCGGCGCTTTTGTTTCTTAAATCAACCAATGTGTTCCTCTGTGATTTACAGTCAGTTGGTGAATTCGTTGATACCATGAACGGCTACAACAGCACCAAAAAGCTGTCCAGCACCCGCTGTGGACAATACATGGCACCAAACAACATCGAGTTGGCCGATCTGCCAGACTCCGTTGATTGGAGACCCAAGGGATTCGTCACACCAATCAAAAACCAGGTTAGTATGTAATACAATCATACATATCATTTGATTGGACACACATTATGATTCTTACATGCTATTTCATTGGGCTACGTTACACACACAAAACACCAGGTAGTTATTTAAGAAAGATCGGTCATGGTGGAGTGCCCTTCGGCAAGGCACATTTCCGAGCGTAGTATTGGTTTGTCTACCCAGAGATCATGCCTAAGTGAATTGTCGCCGTGATTTAACGGACATAATGTCGAAAACGGCTCGAAACCTCAAATAAAGTTAAATGTAATAACATCATACAGATCATTTGATTGGTCAACCCTATCTTTCTTGCATGGTATTTGATTGGGCTACGTGTTACTAATCAAAAGACATGTTAGTATTCGCCATGGTCCAGTGATTAACGTGTGGATTTGTAACCAGGTTTCCCGAGTTCAGTTCCCGCTCGCTGGTGGAGTGCCCTCTGGGATATTTCCTGCATATTTACGGACTGTTAACCATGATATCACAAATATGTGTTCTTCGCCTTGACATAACTGGAATATTGTAACAAATGGTAGGAAAAAACAATAAGCCATTATATCGTTCTATCCAGAAGACCTTGGCATATACGCCGGTATAGTCCGTTGAAATTGAATCGGCAAAGAGTGAATGCATAAGGATGTCAGTTTACATAGAAATATAAACTAATTGAACCTTGTAACAGTTCAATTTAAACAGACAATCCGAGTTACTTAAACTATAACCGTCTTTCGACCCAGTATACAGAGTTTGTTAAACTACTGTAATTGTCTTTTGGACCATTCCAATTTGGATATCACATTCCCACTTACAACACATCTGCAGTAAACGACTTTGAAAACAAATAGGGAAACATTGATTGCAACTCTTTATAAATGAAAGTATAATTAATGAATAGAGTTGAACATGTTATGCAAAAGGATAAGTTGCTCACTATGAGCAATTTCACCTTCTACCACAGTACTCTCAACAATCGCCTGCAACAGATGTGCCTACAAACGTCTATATGGGGAAACTATGTTATGTTGGCTGACCTCTTTCCCTGCGCCATTATTCCCTTTATTCTGAATTACGGGGTCAAAGTGGATATTGTTGGTCGTTCTCTAGCACTGGTTCCACTTACGTTAGACTAATAACCACTTCTCCATTATATTTAGGTTATATTGGCTCCCCTTTTTTTCTAGTCAGTAAACTATTTATTCTGAATTACAGGGTCAATGTGGATCTTGTTGGTCATTCTCTGCCACTGGTTCCCTGGAAGGTCAGAACTTCCGTAAGACTAACTCTCTCGTCTCGTTATCCGAAAAGAACTTGATGGACTGTTCTACCAAAGAAGGTACGCCATTTTATAAATAAGCCTTGCTCTACAAAAGCCGACAGTATTGCATTAGGAGCAATGTCTCCTTTTTACACAGTGTTTACAAAGGTTGTCTGCTGTTGAGGAGTCCTTAATTCGTCCGAATGTGGAAAGGGACTAACTGAATACTTACTGAATATACTGACTACTTACTGACTACTTACTGACTACTTACTGAATACTTACTGAATACTTACTGAATATACTGACTACTTACTGAATACTTACTGATTACTTACTGAATACACTACTGAAACGATATGAAACAGATTACATGTCGGACATTGGAGTAGAGTTTCATACAGAAATGAAAACATTTTTGAGGAAGAAATGTTTCACAATTTATTCCCACAGTAATGTCAAAAGTCGTCTGCTGTACAGACGTACACTTCGTCTGCATAGGGGAATTGATAACAATACTTACCGTACTAATGAACCTGCACTCTCATAAGCTATTGACGTAAAGTCTCTTTCCATTTGTTCTCGTTTGATAACTTCAGTTGTATTGATTTAACTTACGGTATCGATGTATAGCCTTTATCAACGTATACTTTATTTATAATTATCATTTGTATTGATTTAACTTATGTTATCGATGTATAGCCATTATCAACGTATACTTTATTTATAATTATCATTTGGATTGATTCCGAGTTAATAACGAATTTCCTTTTGACGTAGACGTTGGACTCCCATGTAATTTCTAACCCCTACCTATGCTCAGTTGGAAATGATATGTGTAGGATGCAACTAAAACGTGGTCATTTTAATTGCTAGGCAACCACGGCTGTGAAGGAGGTTTGATGGACCAGGCTTTCGCTTACATCATCTCGAACGACGGTATTGACACCGAAGAATCTTATCCATACGTACCTAAAGTAAGTCTCTATTTCGACTAGTCCACTGTCACTCTGAAAGAATCGGTGCGGCGGCCATGATGGAGTGCCCTGGGGCGGTGTACATTTCCCAGCCTACATGTAGCTTAGTACTGGTTTGTTTACCCAGGGATCGTGTACACTCTGAAAAAGATATATCGTTCTGTATCGATTAAACAATTGTTCCATATGTACAGCTATACGTTTATGTAAGGTTTATATGAAGATTTGTAATGCGATTTGATTTACGCTAACGTTAATTAGTACACATGTAAGACCGATATAGGAAAATATCCGAATGGTCCGGCTGTTGTTTTTCTTGAATATAGTGATCTACATACATAGTGATAGACATACAGATAAAGATGATAGACATACATGACGATAGACATGCATATACATGCATAGACAAATAGTCATACAAACGCATAGACAGATACACATACATATTGACATACACATGTACATACATGCATACAGGCAGATTGACAGTTACACCAACAGATAGACGGAGAGATAGACGGACATACATATATACATAAACATAATGACAAAAATACAGATAGGAATACACTATATAGGACGCACATACTTACTTGTAGACGAACAGTGTACGCAGATGAATAAAGACCGCACATCTCTAGACTCAGGTCACGTATTGCCCCATTATCATTATAGGACGGAAAATGCCAATTCAAGTCCGATAACGTTGGTGCCACCGAGGTCAGCTGTATGGACATCGAAAGAGAAAGCGAAACCAACCTCCAGAAGGCCGTTGCTATGGAGGGACCCATCTCCGTTGCCATTGACGCTGGACACAGATCATTCCAATTGTACAAGTACGTATGAAGCGTTTACATGTTACGAAACTATAACTGCAATACTGATTAGGTTCACGTATTAACCTCAAAAAGAACAATTAAACACAGGTAATACGTGTATACACTATCTTGAAGGACTTTTATTTATTCTCACAAAAGGATTTTTAGGTCTAAAATTATTCGTAAAGAAAAGGGAATACGCCCCTTTATATATATAGCTCTAATTTATCTACGAACCCCGTGAATCGATTGAGGGTCTTGATGCATCTACGTCTGCATTACAAGCCGAATTAGGAGAAAACCAACATTGTGGAATCTGCGTAAAATATCGATCCGGATCAGCCTAAGCATGCTGCGCAGGCTAACCCGGACAGACACTTGGTGCTTCCTGTGGATTTTGGGTTTCAGGAATCGTTACTTTATACCTATATCCCTCTGAGACGGAATGTGCCGGTCCGGATTAGCCGGCCGATCTTGGTTGATACATAACGCAGAGTCAATAATGTTTGTTTTCTCTTGGAACGGCTCATATGTGTTATATAGTTGAGCTGGTGCTAAAGACCTCCTTGGAATAGCTTTTGAATTCCCAAATACTCATTTTCTGTATAAATGATCCTGCAATTAAAGACCACCTGTGAATAAAGAATAGATTGTTCACTTCCTATTAATGGTCTTTACACACAGGTTTGACTGTATATACATATATCCAAATGATTCGTCCGACAACAAAAATTGTTCCCCTACTTATGTTTTGTCAATACAACTTCAAATGATTTCATAGCGGAGTCTCAATCTGACCTAAAATCGCCAAACTTCGCTCCTGTCTAGTTTCTTCACAGCCTCCGTGGTATGCTCGTAAGACCTTTCGCATAGGGAGCCAAAACCAGGGTTCGATCCCCGTTCAGGTCATAACACAAATACTTTTAAGGAAGCTTGTTATGGCTTCTTTCCCTTGCGCTTAGGGTAAGCTGGTTTCTAGTGCATCAGTCTCAGGATAAATAATACGTATAGTACTTGCGATTTAACCAAGGAAACGCCGTAATATAACCGAAATAGTGTTGAACGCTGCGTAAAACATACCTAGAACAAGCTAACAAAATATATTCTCTTACAGGACCGGTGTTTACAAGGAACCAGAATGCAGTTCAATCCGACTTGATCACGGAGTTCTTGCTGTAGGATACGGAAGTGACAGTGGATCGGATTATTGGATCGTTAAAAACAGGTGCGTGATGACCGTCACCTATGACGTTGGTGATTGTATATTATTAGCCAAGGTTTTGGAGAGATATTAAAATAAGCTATTCGCTTCTTTCTCAAACTAAATTTATTGTACCAAAGTAAACATGAACATATCAATACTTCGAAGTATCGAGGTGTTCCAGTGACCGCTGGATGGTATGCTTAATTCGTTTAAGTATTGTTAGCCTCTTAATTCATTTAAGTATGTATTGTATTGCGAAAGAGCAAGCCAGTGATAAAGTAATAACAAGAAAATAGCGCAGCAGCAGTTGTAATTACTCGTATGAAAAAGACAGATCCGTTCCAGGAAATGGTTCGAGTTACTGTTGAACGATGTATTCTAATTGTCCAATTTCTAGTTATTGCGAATCCCCTGTAGAAGTAGCACTTAATAAACGTACTATTTGAAACAGTGATTTTATTAGTATATAATGGACTTATTAATCCACCGAACATCATGTTTTAGTGTGGCGCGGTTATCTAGTGGTTAATAACGCTAGACTGTTACTCAAGAGGTCCAGGGTTCAAATCCATGTCCTGGTTCTGGATTATTCTCATGTGCTTCTAAGTGTCTCCGAGTCTACTAGAGGTCAAGAACTGGTCCTTTCCAGGAAAAAGTGTCCCACGTGTATCGGTGCTATACAATGAGCACGTTAAAGAACGAATGGGTGTTTTCAGAAAGAGCTAGGGTATTGCACCCTGATACCCTTGTATCTAACTCTGTCTTTCGATTTTATCTGCACATGACAGATGCTTGAACGTGATATAATGTATGCTATTAAATGGGCCTTTAGAAGCTTAATACCTTATGTTACAATCAGAGCAATCAGGCTCTATAAGTGCATTACATTACACCGCCTCGGCGGTGTAGTGGTAGAGCCCCCGCCTGGGTACGGGAGGTCGTAGGTCCGAACCCCGGCCGGGTCATACTTAACACTTTAAAATTAGGAGGTAATGCATGCCCTCCTTGGCGTTCAGGGTTGCGGTGTTAACATTAAAGCTGGCTGGCTGGTGTCGGACTCAATGGGTCAGTAGTACTGGTAACTTATCCAGGAAGCACCGTGATATAGGTGGAACTTTGTGGAAAGCGGCGTAAAACACCAAACAATAAATCAACCCTATTCTTATATTTCTGTTATTTATTTCAGCTGGGGAACTTCATGGGGCATGGAAGGATTCATCAAGATGACCAGAAACGATCGCAACATGTGTGGTATTGCTACACAAGCCTCGTTCCCGACTGTATAAGTCACGTGATCTTAAAATGACGTCATTTTCTTTCAAACTGAATGTACATATGTGACAGCATTATGTTCTGTGATACAAACTTTGAGAGGATGTGAAATTATTTTTTGATGATTTTTAATTTGTTACAATTGTTTAAAAATAAAAATGAAAATGGAAATACATTGTTGTTGTTTTAAATGTTTAAATATGTTGTTTGAGCTATTCGAAACGTTGATCATACTTAAAACATGTGTTCAAAAGTTGAATACTGACTCGGTAGTGAAGGTTGCGGCTGGAGCAACCGCCTCTGGAGTAGGGGACGAGGGCGTCGATCCCCGGTCGGATCATTCCATAGAGTTTACAAATAGTAGTTAAGGCTTCCTCCATTAGCGCCCAAGGTTTTTTGGATACAATGTAGCATTACGGTGGATGCATTGTCGTCAAAATAAATAATACCAAAGTAAAGGTAATTTAACAGGTAACGCCATGATATACATGAACTACTGTTGAAATCGGTGTAAACAATGTATGTTGATTTAATCGTTTCACCCATACAAACGCTTTCTGACGCTTCTGCAGCAGACGGTTTTTGAGAACATTTTGGGAAAAAGATTGATTGCTCATCATGAGCAGTTTCTCCTTTGGCCACACTGTTTTCAACTCTATTAAATAATTCATCTCTCATTTATAGAGATTAATCACGTTTTTGCCAGTCTGTCTTTCAAAGTAGTCTGATCATCAGATTTGCTGCATGTGGGAAAGGGTTAAACAACATCTGTGATAAATGAAGACCAATATCAGCCTGCACATATATGTAATCTAATCCTGACTGACATTGTTCGCTACTTTAAGAAACAATAGTTATGTTGCTTGCGGTGTTACGTCGGTTTAAACATTACTTCACTTAAATTACGGCGACAGTTCACTGATCCAAGGGTAAACAAACCAGTACAATGCCAGGAAATGTGCCTTGCCGAAAGGCACTCCACAATGACCCCAACGACTGGGGGTCGAACCCGTGACTCCACTCGGCAATGGCGGAAACAATAGCCAGGAGGCACAACACCTTCACAACTATATATTATGTAACGGGGAAAGTGTGAAAGGGTTTTAAAAGACAGCAATAGTCCGCACAACACTGTTTGTCTAGCAACACTATATATTATATAGCGTCCAAAGTGTGAAAGGGTTTTAAAAGACAGCATTAGTCCGCACAACGCCTACACTATATATTATGTAACGGGGAAAGTGTGAAAGGGTTTTTAGAAGACAGCAATAGTTCGCACAACACTGTTTGCCTAGCTACACCATATATTGTATAGCGTCCAAAGTGTGAAAGGGTTTTAAAAGACAGCAATAGTCCGCACAACACTGTTTGTCTAGCTACACTATATATTATATAACGGGGAAAGTGTGAAAGCGTTTTAAAAAGACAGCACTAGTCCGCCCAACACCGTTTGCCTAGCTACACTTTATATTTGAAACCAACAACCACGAGTTCGTATTACGGGGTAACAGACGTACGGAGTAGATTTAGATACGACAGAAGAAAAGCACAAATACGTTAAGATCACTGTAACCCTTTCCTACATACAACACATTTGCAGCAGACGACTTTGAACAAGTCAATGTTGAAATATTGACAATTTCAATAAATGAAAGCATGACCATCAAATAGAGTTGAAAACATCGTACTGATTTCTTCTTTTGCTAAAATATTTTCAAATGCCGTCCACTGCACCGGGCCAGAAATCGTCTGTGTGTATAACGGTCATAGAAAGAAAACGATGAATGTACATACTATACAATTGAACTGAGCCGTTCCACGAGAAATCCAACATTGTGGACTCTGCGTAAAGTATCGACCCGGATCAGCCTGAGCACCCGGCGCAGGCTTTCCCGGGCGGGCTTTCGCCTTCTGTGAATTTTCTGTTTCAGGAATCCAGACGGAATGTGTCGGCCCGGATTATCGCGGAAAGCGCAGGTTGATCTGGGTCGATACATTACGCAGAGTCCATAATGTTGGTTTTCCCGAGGAACGGTTCGAATGCTGATTGATTCCCGTCATCTCGAACCTCATATCTTTAGCGATAAGCGTCGGGGATTTGGAACCGGGCGTCCCGGGTTCGATGCCCACTCGCGGTGCTGTGGTCATGGTAGGGTGCCCTTGGGGGGGGGGGGGGTGGGGGGGGGGCAAAGTAAATTTCCTAGCATAGTACTGGTTTGTTTACCCAGGAATCATGAAGACGTAAACCGTGGTATAACTATAATAATGTTGAAAACGGCTTAAATGCCAAACAAAACAAACAGATCTTTAGCGATTTGGCTCCATCCTGATACTCAGACGAGTATGATATAGCCTAGAAAATCAGCTCTCTGCGATAGGTCCATGGTGTTAATTCTATATGCACTGTTTACTACACATCGCTGTGAATTAAATACGACATATAAGCAGTTGGTAAATACTGATCAAAGAGGAATATGAATTGATTGGGGTTTATCACCGTTTTCAACAATGTTTGAGTCATATCACGCCGACCAGTTAACATACTCATATGTTTCATAGCTTTCACACACCAGTTATCCATGCAACACACTGTCAAAGCAACTGGCTGCATGTAAGGTCATTGGTGGAAGACGAACGACGCTTCTCACAGTGACATTTGTCAAACCTCGGAAAGAACGTTTGGCCAATCTGGGGTTCGAACTCACAGCCTCGGGATTGACATCCGGAGTCGCTTCCGAATGAGCTACCGGGGCTCAGGAACAACGTAGGTCAGTAGGAAGCAATCGTACAGTACTATTTAAAGTTCAGAATTAAAAGTAAAAAATAGTGTAACAACATTGTTCGGATTGAACTGCTCCTTTTCCAAAATTGGTAATAATTAAATAACCTTTTATGCAGCAGAATCAGGTTGTGTGAGAACAGTATCAACTCAAAACTGTCTCAGGCTGCATGGCAAACTAAAAGCATTTCGAAATTTAGCAGATAAGCTCTCTTTGCAGCGATATTCTAATTTAAGAATAAAAACACATTTTCTGCACTTAAACAATCATTTAATACTTGACTTTTTAACATGAGATAACACAAAGAAATTAAAACATGATAAACTTGTACATTTCTGGAATTGATCAAAGAAATGTATTAAAACTGTAAGTCCAAAATATGGACTCGCAATAAATCAAACCACTTCCTGGACAGGATTTGTCTTTAGAAAACAGCGTAGCAGCAGCTCTGATTAATCATACAAGCAATCAGAACTGCCGATGCGATGTTTCTTTATACAATTTATTCACTGACTTACTTTTCATAATTAACACTGATTAATACATGAATAGCGAATTGATTCGTGTTTTACACCGCTTGCAACAACTGTTTAGTTGTATCACAGCAAGTCCACGGTAAGTTACCAGTACTACTGGTCCATTTATGCTGGCACCAGCCAGTCAGTCGTTATGCTAACACCGCAACCCTGAGCACCAAGGAAAACGTTCGTCACTGTTCTGCCGTTATTTACCCGCGAACTCGGCTATACAGCCCTTTAACTAGTATATCCAAGGAGGGCGGCCACTTCTATCATTTTTAAATCATTTGTTTGACCCGGTCGGGGATCGAACCCATGACCTCTCGCACCGAGTCGGACTCTCTACCACTACAACACCGAGGCGGTCTTTGGGTTAAGAATCCAACGTGTGCATCCCCCTGGGTGGTTGCTTAAGGCAAGTTTGACTGTACAAGAATATGACAACAATCAAGAGATACCCCGAACTCTTCGATTACTCGAAGTATTATATCGAGTCGACTGTAACACACGAAATCGTATATGTCTTTTGTAATCAGCGGAGCAGCATGTCAAATTGGTCAGACAGGCAATCGAAACTGCCACTGCAATGTTTTCTTTATATGAGTTTTTAACTGACTGGCTTTCCAAACTAAACATTAAAGTATGTATGAATTACGCAGCGGAAAATACAACCACGAACCTAGTATAACTCCAGTGATACCTCGAACACGTCGATTACTCGAAGTACTATATCGAATCTTAGTTGTAAGAAAACCAATCGTCAGACATAAGCGACCATTGAACTTTCAGATCAGTCAGCGTATCCATACAGTTTGATCTGACTCTACGCTACATAACTAATGGTATGGTATTTACCCCGCTTACAACACGCTGTCAGGTAAACCGCGACGTTTTCTGGGTAAACAACAGGTCTTTCTGAAACCTTAAGCCGGATATAAGCTAGTCAAGTTTAAAATTGAGAAACAAAAAATGATAGTCTAGGGCAAAAATCAATATAATTCATAGATTGAAAAGTCAATTATTTAAATTCAGTATGCTAAGCGTTAATTGTTTATTTCATGTTATCAGAACATACCACGTGATGATAATGTTACATCTCCTCGCCATGTGACTCAGATCATCTGACGCGGCTCACACAACGCGTATCACGTGATTCCCACGTGATTTTACACAGTTATAACGTTGGCTTTTCGAACAACAAAATCATTCAAGTTAAAACTATTGGAATATCAAAAGGTGAGTTTATTTTAATGCCATCATTTTTACGGCTGTAGATAACCTATTATGATATTCATATATACATATATATACATGTATTCGTTTTCTTTAACCCTTTCGCTGTCTCTTCTGAAATCTGCATTGTTTTCCAATCAGACATTAAACTATAACACATTTCGAGAAATGGAGTGGTCCACTTTTCAATAGGGAAGAGTCGACTTTTTGAAATTCGGAAGTGACAGAGTGAACCTTTATAATACAACACCTCTCTAGAACAACACTTTCTCTTTGCCTCCGCCCGATGTTTCCTGTAGTTGGCTGTTGTGAACAGTGGATACACAGATCGGATCAGCCTGCGTATTGCTCGTACGCTGCTCACATATAACTAACACAGACTTGTGAGAAACATCTGTTCACCTGTTAAGATTCTGATGAGACAGACTCGATGGAGGCTGATCAGATCCTATTGACGTGTTTCGAATTGGCGATGGTCTTAAATTGGCGATGTTTCTGAATTGGCTATGTCCTTGAATAATCGATGCTTTAACTTTGCGATGATCTAGAATTTGCGATTGGCTTGAATTGGTACAAATCATAATAAATACTAACAAGGAATATAATATGTATGCGGTGGTTCAGATTTAGCGAAATTGACATGTATCGCAAAAATAGCCGAAGTAAATAGCCAACATAATTAAGTTCTCATTCAGTATTTGATATATTTGTCTTTTCAGATGTTCCGTTTAACAGTTGCAGCGTGTTTGGCCATCGCCGTATTTGGCTCCCCCTTGAATAGGGCTCTTGACGGTGAATGGGAGACCTTTAAGGGTACCCACCAGAAGAGCTATGACAGTAATGAGCAAGATGTCCTTAGGTAATTAGCCGTTTTTATAATCAATCTAATTAGTATTTGGATCGCCTCTCAACAGGGCCATAAATAGTGATAATGCTTTAAGTGTTTCCAGCAGGTACTTAGACACATGCTAAGGATTGTTTGTCCTTAAATCCTTATTTGACATCAAAACTTTCTGTTGTTGGTACTCAAAATGCTCGGTGAGACGATTATTATGAGTACCAACATCATATAAGGATTGGTTGGATGTGAAGCAAGCAGTTGCAGGAAAACGAACTTCCTTATATAGAATTTTAATTCAAATTGCAGGAGAATTATCTGGGAAGACAACGTAAAATACATCCAGAAACACAACCTCCATGCCGATCGAGGAGTCCATACCTTCTGGCTCGGAGTTAACGAATATGCCGATATGGTAAGAGTGTCTCCTATTATAAAACTGATTGAATTGTGTTTTACGCCAATTCAACAATGTTTTAGTTCTATATCACGGCTTTTACTGGTCCATTTATCCTGACACCAGCAAGTCAGTAGTAATTGCTAACAACGCAACCCTGAGCGCCAAGGAATTCTAACATAACTACCAATTTCGAAGTCTTTGATATGACCCGGTCGGGGATTGAACCCGCGACCTCCTCTTTGGTAGTTTAAGTACTGGTCAAGTCGACTCGCGGTTACCTGATCCCAAAAGAGAGTCTTTCATTACTACGAGCTTTTGACACGTTCGAGTGATTCCTCTATTTATGTTATATTCATTCATCTAGAGACAGTTTCACAATTCATGTATTCTTAAATGATTTCTGATGAAAAGCAATCAAGAGACGAAAACAAAATCTTATCAAGAAAACAACGCTAGCACATAAGCATTTCTAACCGTTCGTCTGGGATACCAGAACTGCTGCGACGCTGTATTCAAACGACAGATCCATCCGACGCAATAGTTCGAGTTAAACGATAATTCGAAACTTCAAATGCTCTAGTTATCGCGAGCGCACTGTAATGTGAGCAAGTCTCATATTTTACTCATACCCACACACGGTCTTGTAAGCGACAGTTTGATTGGCTGACGCAAATGACAACCTGAGACGTGAGTTTAGAGCTCTACATTATAAGCGGCATAACACATCATTGAACAAGAGGTAGTATATCCACTGCGCGGGAAACACATTGATATAACTCGAGTATTAAGATTTCCACATGTCAGTTTCATGTACATAGACATTGCATTATAATCAAAGCATAGAGGTGTGAGACCTATACAACACTAGCTTTACTCTTAACCGTAGCTGCGTATTCGCCATCATTTCAATGTCGCACACGTTTAACCGAAGCTGGAACAACACGGTTATACCATTTGATGGTAGCATACACCCTCCTCTACTCAAAAATACACCCAATCTGTCTTTTATCTATATATACCAAAATTACTCCAGGGCCCATTCGTATATTTCTGAAACCCGGCGTCACACACGTACGTTCATTTTATAACTATGTTTCATTTGATTTTCATTTTATAACTATGTTTCATTTGATTTTCATTTTTGTATAAACTTTCTTTTAACCCGCCTTTCCCACATACAACTAATCTGCAGCAGACGACATCGGAACAATCTTGGCGTAAAATATGAAATATCTCTAGAAATGAAAGTATAATCATTGAATAGAGTGTTAACCTCTTCGTGGCAAAAGGAGGAACTTCATGATGAGCAATTGAACAATTTCACCTTTTGCCGCAATGTTTTTAAATGTTATCTGCTACAGAAGTGTCCGAAAGCGTAATATGTATGGGAGAAAGGGTCAACTTTTAATTTTCATTGACGACACTGTCTCTCTTTCTGTCTGTCCTTTTTTTCATATTGATATATTCTACTCTTGATGCTTCAGGCAGTTGATTTCTTTTAAGACCTTTATTAGCAGACGACTTTGAAAATATCTAGGTAACAATAAGAAACATCTATAAATGAAAGAATAGCAATTTCTTCTTTCGCCACTATGGTTTCAAAAATGAAAGCATTATGCATGAATAGAGTTTAAAACATTGTGGCCAAAGTAGATATTGCTCATTATGAGCAATGTCTCCTTTTGCCCACAATTTTTTCAAAAGTCTTCTGTTTTACGCGACAAAAATCGTGGGTAAAACGATGTAGTTACAGTCTTCTCTTTTACGGAATGGGTTCATTTGATTTTTGTTTTCTTTCTCTATCTATCTATCTGTAATTGTCTCCCTTATCTCATTGGAATAACTCCTTCAGCGTAAATAGCAATATTTTTTTTTTTTTTTTTAAATAATACAAATTCAGGTGAGTCAGCATGTAGCGCGCTGTCATAATAGCCCGACTGTTCCTCTCCGTAAAGTAGTCGGGCTAGTGTGATACCCTTGGCGTCAGCGTCTGTGTTGTCACAAAACATTAACCTACCTCATAACTCAAAAAACGTTTAAGATTTTTAAATAGAACTTGAGTACACATGTTCTAGAAACAATGTGCATGTCTATACCAAGTCAAATGACTCTGGCTTTAATAATGTTTCAGTAATGCCCCATTTTCGACTAAAAACAGTAGAGCGATAGCGTTCGCTCCGCGGCGCTTTTGTTTCTTAAATCAACCAATGTGTTCCTCTGTGATTTACAGTCAGTTGGTGAATTCGTTGATACCATGAACGGCTACAACAGCACCAAAAAGCTGTCCAGCACCCGCTGTGGACAATACATGGCACCAAACAACATCGAGTTGGCCGATCTGCCAGACTCCGTTGATTGGAGACCCAAGGGATTCGTCACACCAATCAAAAACCAGGTTAGTATGTAATACAATCATACATATCATTTGATTGGACACACATTATGATTCTTACATGCTATTTCATTGGGCTACGTTACACACACAAAACACCAGGTAGTTATTTAAGAAAGATCGGTCATGGTGGAGTGCCCTTCGGCAAGGCACACTTCCGAGCGTAGTATTGGTTTGTCTACCCAGAGATCATGCCTAAGTGAATTGTCGCCGTGATTTAACGGACATAATGTCGAAAACGGCTCGAAACCTCAAATAAAGTTAAATGTAATAACATCATACAGATCATTTGATTGGTCAACCCTATCTTTCTTGCATGGTATTTGATTGGGCTACGTGTTACTAATCAAAAGACATGTTAGTATTCGCCATGGTCCAGTGATTAACGTGTGGATTTGTAACCAGGTTTCCCGAGTTCAGTTCCCGCTCGCTGGTGGAGTGCCCTCTGGGATATTTCCTGCATATTTACGGACTGTTAACCATGATATCACAAATATGTGTTCTTCGCCTTGACATAACTGGAATATTGTAACAAATGGTAGGAAAAAACAATAAGCCATTATATCGTTCTATCCAGAAGACCTTGGCATATACGCCGGTATAGTCCGTTGAAATTGAATCGGCAAAGAGTGAATGCATAAGGATGTCAGTTTACATAGAAATATAAACTAATTGAACCTTGTAACAGTTCAATTTAAACAGACAATCCGAGTTACTTAAACTATAACCGTCTTTCGACCCAGTATACAGAGTTTGTTAAACTACTGTAATTGTCTTTTGGACCATTCCAATTTGGATATCACATTCCCACTTACAACACATCTGCAGTAAACGACTTTGAAAACAAATAGGGAAACATTGATTGCAACTCTTTATAAATGAAAGTATAATTAATGAATAGAGTTGAACATGTTATGCAAAAGGATAAGTTGCTCACTATGAGCAATTTCACCTTCTACCACAGTACTCTCAACAATCGCCTGCAACAGATGTGCCTACAAACGTCTATATGGGGAAACTATGTTATGTTGGCTGACCTCTTTCCCTGCGCCATTATTCCCTTTATTCTGAATTACGGGGTCAAAGTGGATATTGTTGGTCGTTCTCTAGCACTGGTTCCACTTACGTTAGACTAATAACCACTTCTCCATTATATTTAGGTTATATTGGCTCCCCTTTTTTTCTAGTCAGTAAACTATTTATTCTGAATTACAGGGTCAATGTGGATCTTGTTGGTCATTCTCTGCCACTGGTTCCCTGGAAGGTCAGAACTTCCGTAAGACTAACTCTCTCGTCTCGTTATCCGAAAAGAACTTGATGGACTGTTCTACCAAAGAAGGTACGCCATTTTATAAATAAGCCTTGCTCTACAAAAGCCGACAGTATTGCATTAGGAGCAATGTCTCCTTTTTACACAGTGTTTACAAAGGTTGTCTGCTGTTGAGGAGTCCTTAATTCGTCCGAATGTGGAAAGGGACTAACTGAATACTTACTGAATATACTGACTACTTACTGACTACTTACTGACTACTTACTGAATACTTACTGAATACTTACTGAATATACTGACTACTTACTGAATACTTACTGATTACTTACTGAATACACTACTGAAACGATATGAAACAGATTACATGTCGGACATTGGAGTAGAGTTTCATACAGAAATGAAAACATTTTTGAGGAAGAAATGTTTCACAATTTATTCCCACAGTAATGTCAAAAGTCGTCTGCTGTACAGACGTACACTTCGTCTGCATAGGGGAATTGATAACAATACTTACCGTACTAATGAACCTGCACTCTCATAAGCTATTGACGTAAAGTCTCTTTCCATTTGTTCTCGTTTGATAACTTCAGTTGTATTGATTTAACTTACGGTATCGATGTATAGCCTTTATCAACGTATACTTTATTTATAATTATCATTTGTATTGATTTAACTTATGTTATCGATGTATAGCCATTATCAACGTATACTTTATTTATAATTATCATTTGGATTGATTCCGAGTTAATAACGAATTTCCTTTTGACGTAGACGTTGGACTCCCATGTAATTTCTAACCCCTACCTATGCTCAGTTGGAAATGATATGTGTAGGATGCAACTAAAACGTGGTCATTTTAATTGCTAGGCAACCACGGCTGTGAAGGAGGTTTGATGGACCAGGCTTTCGCTTACATCATCTCGAACGACGGTATTGACACCGAAGAATCTTATCCATACGTACCTAAAGTAAGTCTCTATTTCGACTAGTCCACTGTCACTCTGAAAGAATCGGTGCGGCGGCCATGATGGAGTGCCCTGGGGCGGTGTACATTTCCCAGCCTACATGTAGCTTAGTACTGGTTTGTTTACCCAGGGATCGTGTACACTCTGAAAAAGATATATCGTTCTGTATCGATTAAACAATTGTTCCATATGTACAGCTATACGTTTATGTAAGGTTTATATGAAGATTTGTAATGCGATTTGATTTACGCTAACGTTAATTAGTACACATGTAAGACCGATATAGGAAAATATCCGAATGGTCCGGCTGTTGTTTTTCTTGAATATAGTGATCTACATACATAGTGATAGACATACAGATAAAGATGATAGACATACATGACGATAGACATGCATATACATGCATAGACAAATAGTCATACAAACGCATAGACAGATACACATACATATTAACATACACATGTACATACATGCATACAGGCAGATTGACAGTTACACCAACAGATAGACGGAGAGATAGACGGACATACATATATACATAAACATAATGACAAAAATACAGATAGGAATACACTATATAGGACGCACATACTTACTTGTAGACGAACAGTGTACGCAGATGAATAAAGACCGCACATCTCTAGACTCAGGTCACGTATTGCCCCATTATCATTATAGGACGGAAAATGCCAATTCAAGTCCGATAACGTTGGTGCCACCGAGGTCAGCTGTATGGACATCGAAAGAGAAAGCGAAACCAACCTCCAGAAGGCCGTTGCTATGGAGGGACCCATCTCCGTTGCCATTGACGCTGGACACAGATCATTCCAATTGTACAAGTACGTATGAAGCGTTTACATGTTACGAAACTATAACTGCAATACTGATTAGGTTCACGTATTAACCTCAAAAAGAACAATTAAACACAGGTAATACGTGTATACACTATCTTGAAGGACTTTTATTTATTCTCACAAAAGGATTTTTAGGTCTAAAATTATTCGTAAAGAAAAGGGAATACGCCCCTTTATATATATAGCTCTAATTTATCTACGAACCCCGTGAATCGATTGAGGGTCTTGATGCATCTACGTCTGCATTACAAGCCGAATTAGGAGAAAACCAACATTGTGGAATCTGCGTAAAATATCGATCCGGATCAGCCTAAGCATGCTGCGCAGGCTAACCCGGACAGACACTTGGTGCTTCCTGTGGATTTTGGGTTTCAGGAATCGTTACTTTATACCTATATCCCTCTGAGACGGAATGTGCCGGTCCGGATTAGCCGGCCGATCTTGGTTGATACATAACGCAGAGTCAATAATGTTTGTTTTCTCTTGGAACGGCTCATATGTGTTATATAGTTGAGCTGGTGCTAAAGACCTCCTTGGAATAGCTTTTGAATTCCCAAATACTCATTTTCTGTATAAATGATCCTGCAATTAAAGACCACCTGTGAATAAAGAATAGATTGTTCACTTCCTATTAATGGTCTTTACACACAGGTTTGACTGTATATACATATATCCAAATGATTCGTCCGACAACAAAAATTGTTCCCCTACTTATGTTTTGTCAATACAACTTCAAATGATTTCATAGCGGAGTCTCAATCTGACCTAAAATCGCCAAACTTCGCTCCTGTCTAGTTTCTTCACAGCCTCCGTGGTATGCTCGTAAGACCTTTCGCATAGGGAGCCAAAACCAGGGTTCGATCCCCGTTCAGGTCATAACACAAATACTTTTAAGGAAGCTTGTTATGGCTTCTTTCCCTTGCGCTTAGGGTAAGCTGGTTTCTAGTGCATCAGTCTCAGGATAAATAATACGTATAGTACTTGCGATTTAACCAAGGAAACGCCGTAATATAACCGAAATAGTGTTGAACGCTGCGTAAAACATACCTAGAACAAGCTAACAAAATATATTCTCTTACAGGACCGGTGTTTACAAGGAACCAGAATGCAGTTCAATCCGACTTGATCACGGAGTTCTTGCTGTAGGATACGGAAGTGACAGTGGATCGGATTATTGGATCGTTAAAAACAGGTGCGTGATGACCGTCACCTATGACGTTGGTGATTGTATATTATTAGCCAAGGTTTTGGAGAGATATTAAAATAAGCTATTCGCTTCTTTCTCAAACTAAATTTATTGTACCAAAGTAAACATGAACATATCAATACTTCGAAGTATCGAGGTGTTCCAGTGACCGCTGGATGGTATGCTTAATTCGTTTAAGTATTGTTAGCCTCTTAATTCATTTAAGTATGTATTGTATTGCGAAAGAGCAAGCCAGTGATAAAGTAATAACAAGAAAATAGCGCAGCAGCAGTTGTAATTACTCGTATGAAAAAGACAGATCCGTTCCAGGAAATGGTTCGAGTTACTGTTGAACGATGTATTCTAATTGTCCAATTTCTAGTTATTGCGAATCCCCTGTAGAAGTAGCACTTAATAAACGTACTATTTGAAACAGTGATTTTATTAGTATATAATGGACTTATTAATCCACCGAACATCATGTTTTAGTGTGGCGCGGTTATCTAGTGGTTAATAACGCTAGACTGTTACTCAAGAGGTCCAGGGTTCAAATCCATGTCCTGGTTCTGGATTATTCTCATGTGCTTCTAAGTGTCTCCGAGTCTACTAGAGGTCAAGAACTGGTCCTTTCCAGGAAAAAGTGTCCCACGTGTATCGGTGCTATACAATGAGCACGTTAAAGAACGAATGGGTGTTTTCAGAAAGAGCTAGGGTATTGCACCCTGATACCCTTGTATCTAACTCTGTCTTTCGATTTTATCTGCACATGACAGATGCTTGAACGTGATATAATGTATGCTATTAAATGGGCCTTTAGAAGCTTAATACCTTATGTTACAATCAGAGCAATCAGGCTCTATAAGTGCATTACATTACACCGCCTCGGCGGTGTAGTGGTAGAGCCCCCGCCTGGGTACGGGAGGTCGTAGGTCCGAACCCCGGCCGGGTCATACTTAACACTTTAAAATTAGGAGGTAATGCATGCCCTCCTTGGCGTTCAGGGTTGCGGTGTTAACATTAAAGCTGGCTGGCTGGTGTCGGACTCAATGGGTCAGTAGTACTGGTAACTTATCCAGGAAGCACCGTGATATAGGTGGAACTTTGTGGAAAGCGGCGTAAAACACCAAACAATAAATCAACCCTATTCTTATATTTCTGTTATTTATTTCAGCTGGGGAACTTCATGGGGCATGGAAGGATTCATCAAGATGACCAGAAACGATCGCAACATGTGTGGTATTGCTACACAAGCCTCGTTCCCGACTGTATAAGTCACGTGATCTTAAAATGACGTCATTTTCTTTCAAACTGAATGTACATATGTGACAGCATTATGTTCTGTGATACAAACTTTGAGAGGATGTGAAATTATTTTTTGATGATTTTTAATTTGTTACAATTGTTTAAAAATAAAAATGAAAATGGAAATACATTGTTGTTGTTTTAAATGTTTAAATATGTTGTTTGAGCTATTCGAAACGTTGATCATACTTAAAACATGTGTTCAAAAGTTGAATACTGACTCGGTAGTGAAGGTTGCGGCTGGAGCAACCGCCTCTGGAGTAGGGGACGAGGGCGTCGATCCCCGGTCGGATCATTCCATAGAGTTTACAAATAGTAGTTAAGGCTTCCTCCATTAGCGCCCAAGGTTTTTTGGATACAATGTAGCATTACGGTGGATGCATTGTCGTCAAAATAAATAATACCAAAGTAAAGGTAATTTAACAGGTAACGCCATGATATACATGAACTACTGTTGAAATCGGTGTAAACAATGTATGTTGATTTAATCGTTTCACCCATACAAACGCTTTCTGACGCTTCTGCAGCAGACGGTTTTTGAGAACATTTTGGGAAAAAGATTGATTGCTCATCATGAGCAGTTTCTCCTTTGGCCACACTGTTTTCAACTCTATTAAATAATTCATCTCTCATTTATAGAGATTAATCACGTTTTTGCCAGTCTGTCTTTCAAAGTAGTCTGATCATCAGATTTGCTGCATGTGGGAAAGGGTTAAACAACATCTGTGATAAATGAAGACCAATATCAGCCTGCACATATATGTAATCTAATCCTGACTGACATTGTTCGCTACTTTAAGAAACAATAGTTATGTTGCTTGCGGTGTTACGTCGGTTTAAACATTACTTCACTTAAATTACGGCGACAGTTCACTGATCCAAGGGTAAACAAACCAGTACAATGCCAGGAAATGTGCCTTGCCGAAAGGCACTCCACAATGACCCCAACGACTGGGGGTCGAACCCGTGACTCCACTCGGCAATGGCGGAAACAATAGCCAGGAGGCACAACACCTTCACAACTATATATTATGTAACGGGGAAAGTGTGAAAGGGTTTTAAAAGACAGCAATAGTCCGCACAACACTGTTTGTCTAGCAACACTATATATTATATAGCGTCCAAAGTGTGAAAGGGTTTTAAAAGACAGCATTAGTCCGCACAACGCCTACACTATATATTATGTAACGGGGAAAGTGTGAAAGGGTTTTTAGAAGACAGCAATAGTTCGCACAACACTGTTTGCCTAGCTACACCATATATTGTATAGCGTCCAAAGTGTGAAAGGGTTTTAAAAGACAGCAATAGTCCGCACAACACTGTTTGTCTAGCTACACTATATATTATATAACGGGGAAAGTGTGAAAGCGTTTTAAAAAGACAGCACTAGTCCGCCCAACACCGTTTGCCTAGCTACACTTTATATTTGAAACCAACAACCACGAGTTCGTATTACGGGGTAACAGACGTACGGAGTAGATTTAGATACGACAGAAGAAAAGCACAAATACGTTAAGATCACTGTAACCCTTTCCTACATACAACACATTTGCAGCAGACGACTTTGAACAAGTCAATGTTGAAATATTGACAATTTCAATAAATGAAAGCATGACCATCAAATAGAGTTGAAAACATCGTACTGATTTCTTCTTTTGCTAAAATATTTTCAAATGCCGTCCACTGCACCGGGCCAGAAATCGTCTGTGTGTATAACGGTCATAGAAAGAAAACGATGAATGTACATACTATACAATTGAACTGAGCCGTTCCACGAGAAATCCAACATTGTGGACTCTGCGTAAAGTATCGACCCGGATCAGCCTGAGCACCCGGCGCAGGCTTTCCCGGGCGGGCTTTCGCCTTCTGTGAATTTTCTGTTTCAGGAATCCAGACGGAATGTGTCGGCCCGGATTATCGCGGAAAGCGCAGGTTGATCTGGGTCGATACATTACGCAGAGTCCATAATGTTGGTTTTCCCGAGGAACGGTTCGAATGCTGATTGATTCCCGTCATCTCGAACCTCATATCTTTAGCGATAAGCGTCGGGGATTTGGAACCGGGCGTCCCGGGTTCGATGCCCACTCGCGGTGCTGTGGTCATGGTAGGGTGCCCTTGGGGGGGGGGGGGGTGGGGGGGGGGCAAAGTAAATTTCCTAGCATAGTACTGGTTTGTTTACCCAGGAATCATGAAGACGTAAACCGTGGTATAACTATAATAATGTTGAAAACGGCTTAAATGCCAAACAAAACAAACAGATCTTTAGCGATTTGGCTCCATCCTGATACTCAGACGAGTATGATATAGCCTAGAAAATCAGCTCTCTGCGATAGGTCCATGGTGTTAATTCTATATGCACTGTTTACTACACATCGCTGTGAATTAAATACGACATATAAGCAGTTGGTAAATACTGATCAAAGAGGAATATGAATTGATTGGGGTTTATCACCGTTTTCAACAATGTTTGAGTCATATCACGCCGACCAGTTAACATACTCATATGTTTCATAGCTTTCACACACCAGTTATCCATGCAACACACTGTCAAAGCAACTGGCTGCATGTAAGGTCATTGGTGGAAGACGAACGACGCTTCTCACAGTGACATTTGTCAAACCTCGGAAAGAACGTTTGGCCAATCTGGGGTTCGAACTCACAGCCTCGGGATTGACATCCGGAGTCGCTTCCGAATGAGCTACCGGGGCTCAGGAACAACGTAGGTCAGTAGGAAGCAATCGTACAGTACTATTTAAAGTTCAGAATTAAAAGTAAAAAATAGTGTAACAACATTGTTCGGATTGAACTGCTCCTTTTCCAAAATTGGTAATAATTAAATAACCTTTTATGCAGCAGAATCAGGTTGTGTGAGAACAGTATCAACTCAAAACTGTCTCAGGCTGCATGGCAAACTAAAAGCATTTCGAAATTTAGCAGATAAGCTCTCTTTGCAGCGATATTCTAATTTAAGAATAAAAACACATTTTCTGCACTTAAACAATCATTTAATACTTGACTTTTTAACATGAGATAACACAAAGAAATTAAAACATGATAAACTTGTACATTTCTGGAATTGATCAAAGAAATGTATTAAAACTGTAAGTCCAAAATATGGACTCGCAATAAATCAAACCACTTCCTGGACAGGATTTGTCTTTAGAAAACAGCGTAGCAGCAGCTCTGATTAATCATACAAGCAATCAGAACTGCCGATGCGATGTTTCTTTATACAATTTATTCACTGACTTACTTTTCATAATTAACACTGATTAATACATGAATAGCGAATTGATTCGTGTTTTACACCGCTTGCAACAACTGTTTAGTTGTATCACAGCAAGTCCACGGTAAGTTACCAGTACTACTGGTCCATTTATGCTGGCACCAGCCAGTCAGTCGTTATGCTAACACCGCAACCCTGAGCACCAAGGAAAACGTTCGTCACTGTTCTGCCGTTATTTACCCGCGAACTCGGCTATACAGCCCTTTAACTAGTATATCCAAGGAGGGCGGCCACTTCTATCATTTTTAAATCATTTGTTTGACCCGGTCGGGGATCGAACCCATGACCTCTCGCACCGAGTCGGACTCTCTACCACTACAACACCGAGGCGGTCTTTGGGTTA
Organism: Serripes groenlandicus; assembly: GCA_031761405.1. Lineage (NCBI taxonomy): Eukaryota > Metazoa > Mollusca > Bivalvia > Cardiida > Cardiidae > Serripes > Serripes groenlandicus. Next base: position 46,021 of record JASEVX010000479.1, on the reverse strand, counting down.
AGAATCCAACGTGTGCATCCCCCTGGGTGGTTGCTTAAGGCAAGTTTGACTGTACAAGAATATGACAACAATCAAGAGATACCCCGAACTCTTCGATTACTCGAAGTATTATATCGAGTCGACTGTAACACACGAAATCGTATATGTCTTTTGTAATCAGCGGAGCAGCATGTCAAATTGGTCAGACAGGCAATCGAAACTGCCACTGCAATGTTTTCTTTATATGAGTTTTTAACTGACTGGCTTTCCAAACTAAACATTAAAGTATGTATGAATTACGCAGCGGAAAATACAACCACGAACCTAGTATAACTCCAGTGATACCTCGAACACGTCGATTACTCGAAGTACTATATCGAATCTTAGTTGTAAGAAAACCAATCGTCAGACATAAGCGACCATTGAACTTTCAGATCAGTCAGCGTATCCATACAGTTTGATCTGACTCTACGCTACATAACTAATGGTATGGTATTTACCCCGCTTACAACACGCTGTCAGGTAAACCGCGACGTTTTCTGGGTAAACAACAGGTCTTTCTGAAACCTTAAGCCGGATATAAGCTAGTCAAGTTTAAAATTGAGAAACAAAAAATGATAGTCTAGGGCAAAAATCAATATAATTCATAGATTGAAAAGTCAATTATTTAAATTCAGTATGCTAAGCGTTAATTGTTTATTTCATGTTATCAGAACATACCACGTGATGATAATGTTACATCTCCTCGCCATGTGACTCAGATCATCTGACGCGGCTCACACAACGCGTATCACGTGATTCCCACGTGATTTTACACAGTTATAACGTTGGCTTTTCGAACAACAAAATCATTCAAGTTAAAACTATTGGAATATCAAAAGGTGAGTTTATTTTAATGCCATCATTTTTACGGCTGTAGATAACCTATTATGATATTCATATATACATATATATACATGTATTCGTTTTCTTTAACCCTTTCGCTGTCTCTTCTGAAATCTGCATTGTTTTCCAATCAGACATTAAACTATAACACATTTCGAGAAATGGAGTGGTCCACTTTTCAATAGGGAAGAGTCGACTTTTTGAAATTCGGAAGTGACAGAGTGAACCTTTATAATACAACACCTCTCTAGAACAACACTTTCTCTTTGCCTCCGCCCGATGTTTCCTGTAGTTGGCTGTTGTGAACAGTGGATACACAGATCGGATCAGCCTGCGTATTGCTCGTACGCTGCTCACATATAACTAACACAGACTTGTGAGAAACATCTGTTCACCTGTTAAGATTCTGATGAGACAGACTCGATGGAGGCTGATCAGATCCTATTGACGTGTTTCGAATTGGCGATGGTCTTAAATTGGCGATGTTTCTGAATTGGCTATGTCCTTGAATAATCGATGCTTTAACTTTGCGATGATCTAGAATTTGCGATTGGCTTGAATTGGTACAAATCATAATAAATACTAACAAGGAATATAATATGTATGCGGTGGTTCAGATTTAGCGAAATTGACATGTATCGCAAAAATAGCCGAAGTAAATAGCCAACATAATTAAGTTCTCATTCAGTATTTGATATATTTGTCTTTTCAGATGTTCCGTTTAACAGTTGCAGCGTGTTTGGCCATCGCCGTATTTGGCTCCCCCTTGAATAGGGCTCTTGACGGTGAATGGGAGACCTTTAAGGGTACCCACCAGAAGAGCTATGACAGTAATGAGCAAGATGTCCTTAGGTAATTAGCCGTTTTTATAATCAATCTAATTAGTATTTGGATCGCCTCTCAACAGGGCCATAAATAGTGATAATGCTTTAAGTGTTTCCAGCAGGTACTTAGACACATGCTAAGGATTGTTTGTCCTTAAATCCTTATTTGACATCAAAACTTTCTGTTGTTGGTACTCAAAATGCTCGGTGAGACGATTATTATGAGTACCAACATCATATAAGGATTGGTTGGATGTGAAGCAAGCAGTTGCAGGAAAACGAACTTCCTTATATAGAATTTTAATTCAAATTGCAGGAGAATTATCTGGGAAGACAACGTAAAATACATCCAGAAACACAACCTCCATGCCGATCGAGGAGTCCATACCTTCTGGCTCGGAGTTAACGAATATGCCGATATGGTAAGAGTGTCTCCTATTATAAAACTGATTGAATTGTGTTTTACGCCAATTCAACAATGTTTTAGTTCTATATCACGGCTTTTACTGGTCCATTTATCCTGACACCAGCAAGTCAGTAGTAATTGCTAACAACGCAACCCTGAGCGCCAAGGAATTCTAACATAACTACCAATTTCGAAGTCTTTGATATGACCCGGTCGGGGATTGAACCCGCGACCTCCTCTTTGGTAGTTTAAGTACTGGTCAAGTCGACTCGCGGTTACCTGATCCCAAAAGAGAGTCTTTCATTACTACGAGCTTTTGACACGTTCGAGTGATTCCTCTATTTATGTTATATTCATTCATCTAGAGACAGTTTCACAATTCATGTATTCTTAAATGATTTCTGATGAAAAGCAATCAAGAGACGAAAACAAAATCTTATCAAGAAAACAACGCTAGCACATAAGCATTTCTAACCGTTCGTCTGGGATACCAGAACTGCTGCGACGCTGTATTCAAACGACAGATCCATCCGACGCAATAGTTCGAGTTAAACGATAATTCGAAACTTCAAATGCTCTAGTTATCGCGAGCGCACTGTAATGTGAGCAAGTCTCATATTTTACTCATACCCACACACGGTCTTGTAAGCGACAGTTTGATTGGCTGACGCAAATGACAACCTGAGACGTGAGTTTAGAGCTCTACATTATAAGCGGCATAACACATCATTGAACAAGAGGTAGTATATCCACTGCGCGGGAAACACATTGATATAACTCGAGTATTAAGATTTCCACATGTCAGTTTCATGTACATAGACATTGCATTATAATCAAAGCATAGAGGTGTGAGACCTATACAACACTAGCTTTACTCTTAACCGTAGCTGCGTATTCGCCATCATTTCAATGTCGCACACGTTTAACCGAAGCTGGAACAACACGGTTATACCATTTGATGGTAGCATACACCCTCCTCTACTCAAAAATACACCCAATCTGTCTTTTATCTATATATACCAAAATTACTCCAGGGCCCATTCGTATATTTCTGAAACCCGGCGTCACACACGTACGTTCATTTTATAACTATGTTTCATTTGATTTTCATTTTATAACTATGTTTCATTTGATTTTCATTTTTGTATAAACTTTCTTTTAACCCGCCTTTCCCACATACAACTAATCTGCAGCAGACGACATCGGAACAATCTTGGCGTAAAATATGAAATATCTCTAGAAATGAAAGTATAATCATTGAATAGAGTGTTAACCTCTTCGTGGCAAAAGGAGGAACTTCATGATGAGCAATTGAACAATTTCACCTTTTGCCGCAATGTTTTTAAATGTTATCTGCTACAGAAGTGTCCGAAAGCGTAATATGTATGGGAGAAAGGGTCAACTTTTAATTTTCATTGACGACACTGTCTCTCTTTCTGTCTGTCCTTTTTTTCATATTGATATATTCTACTCTTGATGCTTCAGGCAGTTGATTTCTTTTAAGACCTTTATTAGCAGACGACTTTGAAAATATCTAGGTAACAATAAGAAACATCTATAAATGAAAGAATAGCAATTTCTTCTTTCGCCACTATGGTTTCAAAAATGAAAGCATTATGCATGAATAGAGTTTAAAACATTGTGGCCAAAGTAGATATTGCTCATTATGAGCAATGTCTCCTTTTGCCCACAATTTTTTCAAAAGTCTTCTGTTTTACGCGACAAAAATCGTGGGTAAAACGATGTAGTTACAGTCTTCTCTTTTACGGAATGGGTTCATTTGATTTTTGTTTTCTTTCTCTATCTATCTATCTGTAATTGTCTCCCTTATCTCATTGGAATAACTCCTTCAGCGTAAATAGCAATATTTTTTTTTTTTTTTTTAAATAATACAAATTCAGGTGAGTCAGCATGTAGCGCGCTGTCATAATAGCCCGACTGTTCCTCTCCGTACAGTAGTCGGGCTAGTGTGATACCCTTGGCGTCAGCGTCTGTGTTGTCACAAAACATTAACCTACCTCATAACTCAAAAAACGTTTAAGATTTTTAAATAGAACTTGAGTACACATGTTCTAGAAACAATGTGCATGTCTATACCAAGTCAAATGACTCTGGCTTTAATAATGTTTCAGTAATGCCCCATTTTCGACTAAAAACAGTAGAGCGATAGCGTTCGCTCCGCGGCGCTTTTGTTTCTTAAATCAACCAATGTGTTCCTCTGTGATTTACAGTCAGTTGGTGAATTCGTTGATACCATGAACGGCTACAACAGCACCAAAAAGCTGTCCAGCACCCGCTGTGGACAATACATGGCACCAAACAACATCGAGTTGGCCGATCTGCCAGACTCCGTTGATTGGAGACCCAAGGGATTCGTCACACCAATCAAAAACCAGGTTAGTATGTAATACAATCATACATATCATTTGATTGGACACACATTATGATTCTTACATGCTATTTCATTGGGCTACGTTACACACACAAAACACCAGGTAGTTATTTAAGAAAGATCGGTCATGGTGGAGTGCCCTTCGGCAAGGCACATTTCCGAGCGTAGTATTGGTTTGTCTACCCAGAGATCATGCCTAAGTGAATTGTCGCCGTGATTTAACGGACATAATGTCGAAAACGGCTCGAAACCTCAAATAAAGTTAAATGTAATAACATCATACAGATCATTTGATTGGTCAACCCTATCTTTCTTGCATGGTATTTGATTGGGCTACGTGTTACTAATCAAAAGACATGTTAGTATTCGCCATGGTCCAGTGATTAACGTGTGGATTTGTAACCAGGTTTCCCGAGTTCAGTTCCCGCTCGCTGGTGGAGTGCCCTCTGGGATATTTCCTGCATATTTACGGACTGTTAACCATGATATCACAAATATGTGTTCTTCGCCTTGACATAACTGGAATATTGTAACAAATGGTAGGAAAAAACAATAAGCCATTATATCGTTCTATCCAGAAGACCTTGGCATATACGCCGGTATAGTCCGTTGAAATTGAATCGGCAAAGAGTGAATGCATAAGGATGTCAGTTTACATAGAAATATAAACTAATTGAACCTTGTAACAGTTCAATTTAAACAGACAATCCGAGTTACTTAAACTATAACCGTCTTTCGACCCAGTATACAGAGTTTGTTAAACTACTGTAATTGTCTTTTGGACCATTCCAATTTGGATATCACATTCCCACTTACAACACATCTGCAGTAAACGACTTTGAAAACAAATAGGGAAACATTGATTGCAACTCTTTATAAATGAAAGTATAATTAATGAATAGAGTTGAACATGTTATGCAAAAGGATAAGTTGCTCACTATGAGCAATTTCACCTTCTACCACAGTACTCTCAACAATCGCCTGCAACAGATGTGCCTACAAACGTCTATATGGGGAAACTATGTTATGTTGGCTGACCTCTTTCCCTGCGCCATTATTCCCTTTATTCTGAATTACGGGGTCAAAGTGGATATTGTTGGTCGTTCTCTAGCACTGGTTCCACTTACGTTAGACTAATAACCACTTCTCCATTATATTTAGGTTATATTGGCTCCCCTTTTTTTCTAGTCAGTAAACTATTTATTCTGAATTACAGGGTCAATGTGGATCTTGTTGGTCATTCTCTGCCACTGGTTCCCTGGAAGGTCAGAACTTCCGTAAGACTAACTCTCTCGTCTCGTTATCCGAAAAGAACTTGATGGACTGTTCTACCAAAGAAGGTACGCCATTTTATAAATAAGCCTTGCTCTACAAAAGCCGACAGTATTGCATTAGGAGCAATGTCTCCTTTTTACACAGTGTTTACAAAGGTTGTCCGCTGTTGAGGAGTCCTTAATTCGTCCGAATGTGGAAAGGGACTAACTGAATACTTACTGAATATACTGACTACTTACTGACTACTTACTGACTACTTACTGAATACTTACTGAATACTTACTGAATATACTGACTACTTACTGAATACTTACTGATTACTTACTGAATACACTACTGAAACGATATGAAACAGATTACATGTCGGACATTGGAGTAGAGTTTCATACAGAAATGAAAACATTTTTGAGGAAGAAATGTTTCACAATTTATTCCCACAGTAATGTCAAAAGTCGTCTGCTGTACAGACGTACACTTCGTCTGCATAGGGGAATTGATAACAATACTTACCGTACTAATGAACCTGCACTCTCATAAGCTATTGACGTAAAGTCTCTTTCCATTTGTTCTCGTTTGATAACTTCAGTTGTATTGATTTAACTTACGGTATCGATGTATAGCCTTTATCAACGTATACTTTATTTATAATTATCATTTGTATTGATTTAACTTATGTTATCGATGTATAGCCATTATCAACGTATACTTTATTTATAATTATCATTTGGATTGATTCCGAGTTAATAACGAATTTCCTTTTGACGTAGACGTTGAACTCCCATGTAATTTCTAACCCCTACCTATGCTCAGTTGGAAATGATATGTGTAGGATGCAACTAAAACGTGGTCATTTTAATTGCTAGGCAACCACGGCTGTGAAGGAGGTTTGATGGACCAGGCTTTCGCTTACATCATCTCGAACGACGGTATTGACACCGAAGAATCTTATCCATACGTACCTAAAGTAAGTCTCTATTTCGACTAGTCCACTGTCACTCTGAAAGAATCGGTGCGGCGGCCATGATGGAGTGCCCTGGGGCGGTGTACATTTCCCAGCCTACATGTAGCTTAGTACTGGTTTGTTTACCCAGGGATCGTGTACACTCTGAAAAAGATATATCGTTCTGTATCGATTAAACAATTGTTCCATATGTACAGCTATACGTTTATGTAAGGTTTATATGAAGATTTGTAATGCGATTTGATTTACGCTAACGTTAATTAGTACACATGTAAGACCGATATAGGAAAATATCCGAATGGTCCGGCTGTTGTTTTTCTTGAATATAGTGATCTACATACATAGTGATAGACATACAGATAAAGATGATAGACATACATGACGATAGACATGCATATACATGCATAGACAAATAGTCATACAAACGCATAGACAGATACACATACATATTGACATACACATGTACATACATGCATACAGGCAGATTGACAGTTACACCAACAGATAGACGGAGAGATAGACGGACATACATATATACATAAACATAATGACAAAAATACAGATAGGAATACACTATATAGGACGCACATACTTACTTGTAGACGAACAGTGTACGCAGATGAATAAAGACCGCACATCTCTAGACTCAGGTCACGTATTGCCCCATTATCATTATAGGACGGAAAATGCCAATTCAAGTCCGATAACGTTGGTGCCACCGAGGTCAGCTGTATGGACATCGAAAGAGAAAGCGAAACCAACCTCCAGAAGGCCGTTGCTATGGAGGGACCCATCTCCGTTGCCATTGACGCTGGACACAGATCATTCCAATTGTACAAGTACGTATGAAGCGTTTACATGTTACGAAACTATAACTGCAATACTGATTAGGTTCACGTATTAACCTCAAAAAGAACAATTAAACACAGGTAATACGTGTATACACTATCTTGAAGGACTTTTATTTATTCTCACAAAAGGATTTTTAGGTCTAAAATTATTCGTAAAGAAAAGGGAATACGCCCCTTTATATATATAGCTCTAATTTATCTACGAACCCCGTGAATCGATTGAGGGTCTTGATGCATCTACGTCTGCATTACAAGCCGAATTAGGAGAAAACCAACATTGTGGAATCTGCGTAAAATATCGATCCGGATCAGCCTAAGCATGCTGCGCAGGCTAACCCGGACAGACACTTGGTGCTTCCTGTGGATTTTGGGTTTCAGGAATCGTTACTTTATACCTATATCCCTCTGAGACGGAATGTGCCGGTCCGGATTAGCCGGCCGATCTTGGTTGATACATAACGCAGAGTCAATAATGTTTGTTTTCTCTTGGAACGGCTCATATGTGTTATATAGTTGAGCTGGTGCTAAAGACCTCCTTGGAATAGCTTTTGAATTCCCAAATACTCATTTTCTGTATAAATGATCCTGCAATTAAAGACCACCTGTGAATAAAGAATAGATTGTTCACTTCCTATTAATGGTCTTTACACACAGGTTTGACTGTATATACATATATCCAAATGATTCGTCCGACAACAAAAATTGTTCCCCTACTTATGTTTTGTCAATACAACTTCAAATGATTTCATAGCGGAGTCTCAATCTGACCTAAAATCGCCAAACTTCGCTCCTGTCTAGTTTCTTCACAGCCTCCGTGGTATGCTCGTAAGACCTTTCGCATAGGGAGCCAAAACCAGGGTTCGATCCCCGTTCAGGTCATAACACAAATACTTTTAAGGAAGCTTGTTATGGCTTCTTTCCCTTGCGCTTAGGGTAAGCTGGTTTCTAGTGCATCAGTCTCAGGATAAATAATACGTATAGTACTTGCGATTTAACCAAGGAAACGCCGTAATATAACCGAAATAGTGTTGAACGCTGCGTAAAACATACCTAGAACAAGCTAACAAAATATATTCTCTTACAGGACCGGTGTTTACAAGGAACCAGAATGCAGTTCAATCCGACTTGATCACGGAGTTCTTGCTGTAGGATACGGAAGTGACAGTGGATCGGATTATTGGATCGTTAAAAACAGGTGCGTGATGACCGTCACCTATGACGTTGGTGATTGTATATTATTAGCCAAGGTTTTGGAGAGATATTAAAATAAGCTATTCGCTTCTTTCTCAAACTAAATTTATTGTACCAAAGTAAACATGAACATATCAATACTTCGAAGTATCGAGGTGTTCCAGTGACCGCTGGATGGTATGCTTAATTCGTTTAAGTATTGTTAGCCTCTTAATTCATTTAAGTATGTATTGTATTGCGAAAGAGCAAGCCAGTGATAAAGTAATAACAAGAAAATAGCGCAGCAGCAGTTGTAATTACTCGTATGAAAAAGACAGATCCGTTCCAGGAAATGGTTCGAGTTACTGTTGAACGATGTATTCTAATTGTCCAATTTCTAGTTATTGCGAATCCCCTGTAGAAGTAGCACTTAATAAACGTACTATTTGAAACAGTGATTTTATTAGTATATAATGGACTTATTAATCCACCGAACATCATGTTTTAGTGTGGCGCGGTTATCTAGTGGTTAATAACGCTAGACTGTTACTCAAGAGGTCCAGGGTTCAAATCCATGTCCTGGTTCTGGATTATTCTCATGTGCTTCTAAGTGTCTCCGAGTCTACTAGAGGTCAAGAACTGGTCCTTTCCAGGAAAAAGTGTCCCACGTGTATCGGTGCTATACAATGAGCACGTTAAAGAACGAATGGGTGTTTTCAGAAAGAGCTAGGGTATTGCACCCTGATACCCTTGTATCTAACTCTGTCTTTCGATTTTATCTGCACATGACAGATGCTTGAACGTGATATAATGTATGCTATTAAATGGGCCTTTAGAAGCTTAATACCTTATGTTACAATCAGAGCAATCAGGCTCTATAAGTGCATTACATTACACCGCCTCGGCGGTGTAGTGGTAGAGCCCCCGCCTGGGTACGGGAGGTCGTAGGTCCGAACCCCGGCCGGGTCATACTTAACACTTTAAAATTAGGAGGTAATGCATGCCCTCCTTGGCGTTCAGGGTTGCGGTGTTAACATTAAAGCTGGCTGGCTGGTGTCGGACTCAATGGGTCAGTAGTACTGGTAACTTATCCAGGAAGCACCGTGATATAGGTGGAACTTTGTGGAAAGCGGCGTAAAACACCAAACAATAAATCAACCCTATTCTTATATTTCTGTTATTTATTTCAGCTGGGGAACTTCATGGGGCATGGAAGGATTCATCAAGATGACCAGAAACGATCGCAACATGTGTGGTATTGCTACACAAGCCTCGTTCCCGACTGTATAAGTCACGTGATCTTAAAATGACGTCATTTTCTTTCAAACTGAATGTACATATGTGACAGCATTATGTTCTGTGATACAAACTTTGAGAGGATGTGAAATTATTTTTTGATGATTTTTAATTTGTTACAATTGTTTAAAAATAAAAATGAAAATGGAAATACATTGTTGTTGTTTTAAATGTTTAAATATGTTGTTTGAGCTATTCGAAACGTTGATCATACTTAAAACATGTGTTCAAAAGTTGAATACTGACTCGGTAGTGAAGGTTGCGGCTGGAGCAACCGCCTCTGGAGTAGGGGACGAGGGCGTCGATCCCCGGTCGGATCATTCCATAGAGTTTACAAATAGTAGTTAAGGCTTCCTCCATTAGCGCCCAAGGTTTTTTGGATACAATGTAGCATTACGGTGGATGCATTGTCGTCAAAATAAATAATACCAAAGTAAAGGTAATTTAACAGGTAACGCCATGATATACATGAACTACTGTTGAAATCGGTGTAAACAATGTATGTTGATTTAATCGTTTCACCCATACAAACGCTTTCTGACGCTTCTGCAGCAGACGGTTTTTGAGAACATTTTGGGAAAAAGATTGATTGCTCATCATGAGCAGTTTCTCCTTTGGCCACACTGTTTTCAACTCTATTAAATAATTCATCTCTCATTTATAGAGATTAATCACGTTTTTGCCAGTCTGTCTTTCAAAGTAGTCTGATCATCAGATTTGCTGCATGTGGGAAAGGGTTAAACAACATCTGTGATAAATGAAGACCAATATCAGCCTGCACATATATGTAATCTAATCCTGACTGACATTGTTCGCTACTTTAAGAAACAATAGTTATGTTGCTTGCGGTGTTACGTCGGTTTAAACATTACTTCACTTAAATTACGGCGACAGTTCACTGATCCAAGGGTAAACAAACCAGTACAATGCCAGGAAATGTGCCTTGCCGAAAGGCACTCCACAATGACCCCAACGACTGGGGGTCGAACCCGTGACTCCACTCGGCAATGGCGGAAACAATAGCCAGGAGGCACAACACCTTCACAACTATATATTATGTAACGGGGAAAGTGTGAAAGGGTTTTAAAAGACAGCAATAGTCCGCACAACACTGTTTGTCTAGCAACACTATATATTATATAGCGTCCAAAGTGTGAAAGGGTTTTAAAAGACAGCATTAGTCCGCACAACGCCTACACTATATATTATGTAACGGGGAAAGTGTGAAAGGGTTTTTAGAAGACAGCAATAGTTCGCACAACACTGTTTGCCTAGCTACACCATATATTGTATAGCGTCCAAAGTGTGAAAGGGTTTTAAAAGACAGCAATAGTCCGCACAACACTGTTTGTCTAGCTACACTATATATTATATAACGGGGAAAGTGTGAAAGCGTTTTAAAAAGACAGCACTAGTCCGCCCAACACCGTTTGCCTAGCTACACTTTATATTTGAAACCAACAACCACGAGTTCGTATTACGGGGTAACAGACGTACGGAGTAGATTTAGATACGACAGAAGAAAAGCACAAATACGTTAAGATCACTGTAACCCTTTCCTACATACAACACATTTGCAGCAGACGACTTTGAACAAGTCAATGTTGAAATATTGACAATTTCAATAAATGAAAGCATGACCATCAAATAGAGTTGAAAACATCGTACTGATTTCTTCTTTTGCTAAAATATTTTCAAATGCCGTCCACTGCACCGGGCCAGAAATCGTCTGTGTGTATAACGGTCATAGAAAGAAAACGATGAATGTACATACTATACAATTGAACTGAGCCGTTCCACGAGAAATCCAACATTGTGGACTCTGCGTAAAGTATCGACCCGGATCAGCCTGAGCACCCGGCGCAGGCTTTCCCGGGCGGGCTTTCGCCTTCTGTGAATTTTCTGTTTCAGGAATCCAGACGGAATGTGTCGGCCCGGATTATCGCGGAAAGCGCAGGTTGATCTGGGTCGATACATTACGCAGAGTCCATAATGTTGGTTTTCCCGAGGAACGGTTCGAATGCTGATTGATTCCCGTCATCTCGAACCTCATATCTTTAGCGATAAGCGTCGGGGATTTGGAACCGGGCGTCCCGGGTTCGATGCCCACTCGCGGTGCTGTGGTCATGGTAGGGTGCCCTTGGGGGGGGGGGGGGTGGGGGGGGGGCAAAGTAAATTTCCTAGCATAGTACTGGTTTGTTTACCCAGGAATCATGAAGACGTAAACCGTGGTATAACTATAATAATGTTGAAAACGGCTTAAATGCCAAACAAAACAAACAGATCTTTAGCGATTTGGCTCCATCCTGATACTCAGACGAGTATGATATAGCCTAGAAAATCAGCTCTCTGCGATAGGTCCATGGTGTTAATTCTATATGCACTGTTTACTACACATCGCTGTGAATTAAATACGACATATAAGCAGTTGGTAAATACTGATCAAAGAGGAATATGAATTGATTGGGGTTTATCACCGTTTTCAACAATGTTTGAGTCATATCACGCCGACCAGTTAACATACTCATATGTTTCATAGCTTTCACACACCAGTTATCCATGCAACACACTGTCAAAGCAACTGGCTGCATGTAAGGTCATTGGTGGAAGACGAACGACGCTTCTCACAGTGACATTTGTCAAACCTCGGAAAGAACGTTTGGCCAATCTGGGGTTCGAACTCACAGCCTCGGGATTGACATCCGGAGTCGCTTCCGAATGAGCTACCGGGGCTCAGGAACAACGTAGGTCAGTAGGAAGCAATCGTACAGTACTATTTAAAGTTCAGAATTAAAAGTAAAAAATAGTGTAACAACATTGTTCGGATTGAACTGCTCCTTTTCCAAAATTGGTAATAATTAAATAACCTTTTATGCAGCAGAATCAGGTTGTGTGAGAACAGTATCAACTCAAAACTGTCTCAGGCTGCATGGCAAACTAAAAGCATTTCGAAATTTAGCAGATAAGCTCTCTTTGCAGCGATATTCTAATTTAAGAATAAAAACACATTTTCTGCACTTAAACAATCATTTAATACTTGACTTTTTAACATGAGATAACACAAAGAAATTAAAACATGATAAACTTGTACATTTCTGGAATTGATCAAAGAAATGTATTAAAACTGTAAGTCCAAAATATGGACTCGCAATAAATCAAACCACTTCCTGGACAGGATTTGTCTTTAGAAAACAGCGTAGCAGCAGCTCTGATTAATCATACAAGCAATCAGAACTGCCGATGCGATGTTTCTTTATACAATTTATTCACTGACTTACTTTTCATAATTAACACTGATTAATACATGAATAGCGAATTGATTCGTGTTTTACACCGCTTGCAACAACTGTTTAGTTGTATCACAGCAAGTCCACGGTAAGTTACCAGTACTACTGGTCCATTTATGCTGGCACCAGCCAGTCAGTCGTTATGCTAACACCGCAACCCTGAGCACCAAGGAAAACGTTCGTCACTGTTCTGCCGTTATTTACCCGCGAACTCGGCTATACAGCCCTTTAACTAGTATATCCAAGGAGGGCGGCCACTTCTATCATTTTTAAATCATTTGTTTGACCCGGTCGGGGATCGAACCCATGACCTCTCGCACCGAGTCGGACTCTCTACCACTACAACACCGAGGCGGTCTTTGGGTTAAGAATCCAACGTGTGCATCCCCCTGGGTGGTTGCTTAAGGCAAGTTTGACTGTACAAGAATATGACAACAATCAAGAGATACCCCGAACTCTTCGATTACTCGAAGTATTATATCGAGTCGACTGTAACACACGAAATCGTATATGTCTTTTGTAATCAGCGGAGCAGCATGTCAAATTGGTCAGACAGGCAATCGAAACTGCCACTGCAATGTTTTCTTTATATGAGTTTTTAACTGACTGGCTTTCCAAACTAAACATTAAAGTATGTATGAATTACGCAGCGGAAAATACAACCACGAACCTAGTATAACTCCAGTGATACCTCGAACACGTCGATTACTCGAAGTACTATATCGAATCTTAGTTGTAAGAAAACCAATCGTCAGACATAAGCGACCATTGAACTTTCAGATCAGTCAGCGTATCCATACAGTTTGATCTGACTCTACGCTACATAACTAATGGTATGGTATTTACCCCGCTTACAACACGCTGTCAGGTAAACCGCGACGTTTTCTGGGTAAACAACAGGTCTTTCTGAAACCTTAAGCCGGATATAAGCTAGTCAAGTTTAAAATTGAGAAACAAAAAATGATAGTCTAGGGCAAAAATCAATATAATTCATAGATTGAAAAGTCAATTATTTAAATTCAGTATGCTAAGCGTTAATTGTTTATTTCATGTTATCAGAACATACCACGTGATGATAATGTTACATCTCCTCGCCATGTGACTCAGATCATCTGACGCGGCTCACACAACGCGTATCACGTGATTCCCACGTGATTTTACACAGTTATAACGTTGGCTTTTCGAACAACAAAATCATTCAAGTTAAAACTATTGGAATATCAAAAGGTGAGTTTATTTTAATGCCATCATTTTTACGGCTGTAGATAACCTATTATGATATTCATATATACATATATATACATGTATTCGTTTTCTTTAACCCTTTCGCTGTCTCTTCTGAAATCTGCATTGTTTTCCAATCAGACATTAAACTATAACACATTTCGAGAAATGGAGTGGTCCACTTTTCAATAGGGAAGAGTCGACTTTTTGAAATTCGGAAGTGACAGAGTGAACCTTTATAATACAACACCTCTCTAGAACAACACTTTCTCTTTGCCTCCGCCCGATGTTTCCTGTAGTTGGCTGTTGTGAACAGTGGATACACAGATCGGATCAGCCTGCGTATTGCTCGTACGCTGCTCACATATAACTAACACAGACTTGTGAGAAACATCTGTTCACCTGTTAAGATTCTGATGAGACAGACTCGATGGAGGCTGATCAGATCCTATTGACGTGTTTCGAATTGGCGATGGTCTTAAATTGGCGATGTTTCTGAATTGGCTATGTCCTTGAATAATCGATGCTTTAACTTTGCGATGATCTAGAATTTGCGATTGGCTTGAATTGGTACAAATCATAATAAATACTAACAAGGAATATAATATGTATGCGGTGGTTCAGATTTAGCGAAATTGACATGTATCGCAAAAATAGCCGAAGTAAATAGCCAACATAATTAAGTTCTCATTCAGTATTTGATATATTTGTCTTTTCAGATGTTCCGTTTAACAGTTGCAGCGTGTTTGGCCATCGCCGTATTTGGCTCCCCCTTGAATAGGGCTCTTGACGGTGAATGGGAGACCTTTAAGGGTACCCACCAGAAGAGCTATGACAGTAATGAGCAAGATGTCCTTAGGTAATTAGCCGTTTTTATAATCAATCTAATTAGTATTTGGATCGCCTCTCAACAGGGCCATAAATAGTGATAATGCTTTAAGTGTTTCCAGCAGGTACTTAGACACATGCTAAGGATTGTTTGTCCTTAAATCCTTATTTGACATCAAAACTTTCTGTTGTTGGTACTCAAAATGCTCGGTGAGACGATTATTATGAGTACCAACATCATATAAGGATTGGTTGGATGTGAAGCAAGCAGTTGCAGGAAAACGAACTTCCTTATATAGAATTTTAATTCAAATTGCAGGAGAATTATCTGGGAAGACAACGTAAAATACATCCAGAAACACAACCTCCATGCCGATCGAGGAGTCCATACCTTCTGGCTCGGAGTTAACGAATATGCCGATATGGTAAGAGTGTCTCCTATTATAAAACTGATTGAATTGTGTTTTACGCCAATTCAACAATGTTTTAGTTCTATATCACGGCTTTTACTGGTCCATTTATCCTGACACCAGCAAGTCAGTAGTAATTGCTAACAACGCAACCCTGAGCGCCAAGGAATTCTAACATAACTACCAATTTCGAAGTCTTTGATATGACCCGGTCGGGGATTGAACCCGCGACCTCCTCTTTGGTAGTTTAAGTACTGGTCAAGTCGACTCGCGGTTACCTGATCCCAAAAGAGAGTCTTTCATTACTACGAGCTTTTGACACGTTCGAGTGATTCCTCTATTTATGTTATATTCATTCATCTAGAGACAGTTTCACAATTCATGTATTCTTAAATGATTTCTGATGAAAAGCAATCAAGAGACGAAAACAAAATCTTATCAAGAAAACAACGCTAGCACATAAGCATTTCTAACCGTTCGTCTGGGATACCAGAACTGCTGCGACGCTGTATTCAAACGACAGATCCATCCGACGCAATAGTTCGAGTTAAACGATAATTCGAAACTTCAAATGCTCTAGTTATCGCGAGCGCACTGTAATGTGAGCAAGTCTCATATTTTACTCATACCCACACACGGTCTTGTAAGCGACAGTTTGATTGGCTGACGCAAATGACAACCTGAGACGTGAGTTTAGAGCTCTACATTATAAGCGGCATAACACATCATTGAACAAGAGGTAGTATATCCACTGCGCGGGAAACACATTGATATAACTCGAGTATTAAGATTTCCACATGTCAGTTTCATGTACATAGACATTGCATTATAATCAAAGCATAGAGGTGTGAGACCTATACAACACTAGCTTTACTCTTAACCGTAGCTGCGTATTCGCCATCATTTCAATGTCGCACACGTTTAACCGAAGCTGGAACAACACGGTTATACCATTTGATGGTAGCATACACCCTCCTCTACTCAAAAATACACCCAATCTGTCTTTTATCTATATATACCAAAATTACTCCAGGGCCCATTCGTATATTTCTGAAACCCGGCGTCACACACGTACGTTCATTTTATAACTATGTTTCATTTGATTTTCATTTTATAACTATGTTTCATTTGATTTTCATTTTTGTATAAACTTTCTTTTAACCCGCCTTTCCCACATACAACTAATCTGCAGCAGACGACATCGGAACAATCTTGGCGTAAAATATGAAATATCTCTAGAAATGAAAGTATAATCATTGAATAGAGTGTTAACCTCTTCGTGGCAAAAGGAGGAACTTCATGATGAGCAATTGAACAATTTCACCTTTTGCCGCAATGTTTTTAAATGTTATCTGCTACAGAAGTGTCCGAAAGCGTAATATGTATGGGAGAAAGGGTCAACTTTTAATTTTCATTGACGACACTGTCTCTCTTTCTGTCTGTCCTTTTTTTCATATTGATATATTCTACTCTTGATGCTTCAGGCAGTTGATTTCTTTTAAGACCTTTATTAGCAGACGACTTTGAAAATATCTAGGTAACAATAAGAAACATCTATAAATGAAAGAATAGCAATTTCTTCTTTCGCCACTATGGTTTCAAAAATGAAAGCATTATGCATGAATAGAGTTTAAAACATTGTGGCCAAAGTAGATATTGCTCATTATGAGCAATGTCTCCTTTTGCCCACAATTTTTTCAAAAGTCTTCTGTTTTACGCGACAAAAATCGTGGGTAAAACGATGTAGTTACAGTCTTCTCTTTTACGGAATGGGTTCATTTGATTTTTGTTTTCTTTCTCTATCTATCTATCTGTAATTGTCTCCCTTATCTCATTGGAATAACTCCTTCAGCGTAAATAGCAATATTTTTTTTTTTTTTTTTAAATAATACAAATTCAGGTGAGTCAGCATGTAGCGCGCTGTCATAATAGCCCGACTGTTCCTCTCCGTAAAGTAGTCGGGCTAGTGTGATACCCTTGGCGTCAGCGTCTGTGTTGTCACAAAACATTAACCTACCTCATAACTCAAAAAACGTTTAAGATGTTTAAATAGAACTTGAGTACACATGTTCTAGAAACAATGTGCATGTCTATACCAAGTCAAATGACTCTGGCTTTAATAATGTTTCAGTAATGCCCCATTTTCGACTAAAAACAGTAGAGCGATAGCGTTCGCTCCGCGGCGCTTTTGTTTCTTAAATCAACCAATGTGTTCCTCTGTGATTTACAGTCAGTTGGTGAATTCGTTGATACCATGAACGGCTACAACAGCACCAAAAAGCTGTCCAGCACCCGCTGTGGACAATACATGGCACCAAACAACATCGAGTTGGCCGATCTGCCAGACTCCGTTGATTGGAGACCCAAGGGATTCGTCACACCAATCAAAAACCAGGTTAGTATGTAATACAATCATACATATCATTTGATTGGACACACATTATGATTCTTACATGCTATTTCATTGGGCTACGTTACACACACAAAACACCAGGTAGTTATTTAAGAAAGATCGGTCATGGTGGAGTGCCCTTCGGCAAGGCACATTTCCGAGCGTAGTATTGGTTTGTCTACCCAGAGATCATGCCTAAGTGAATTGTCGCCGTGATTTAACGGACATAATGTCGAAAACGGCTCGAAACCTCAAATAAAGTTAAATGTAATAACATCATACAGATCATTTGATTGGTCAACCCTATCTTTCTTGCATGGTATTTGATTGGGCTACGTGTTACTAATCAAAAGACATGTTAGTATTCGCCATGGTCCAGTGATTAACGTGTGGATTTGTAACCAGGTTTCCCGAGTTCAGTTCCCGCTCGCTGGTGGAGTGCCCTCTGGGATATTTCCTGCATATTTACGGACTGTTAACCATGATATCACAAATATGTGTTCTTCGCCTTGACATAACTGGAATATTGTAACAAATGGTAGGAAAAAACAATAAGCCATTATATCGTTCTATCCAGAAGACCTTGGCATATACGCCGGTATAGTCCGTTGAAATTGAATCGGCAAAGAGTGAATGCATAAGGATGTCAGTTTACATAGAAATATAAACTAATTGAACCTTGTAACAGTTCAATTTAAACAGACAATCCGAGTTACTTAAACTATAACCGTCTTTCGACCCAGTATACAGAGTTTGTTAAACTACTGTAATTGTCTTTTGGACCATTCCAATTTGGATATCACATTCCCACTTACAACACATCTGCAGTAAACGACTTTGAAAACAAATAGGGAAACATTGATTGCAACTCTTTATAAATGAAAGTATAATTAATGAATAGAGTTGAACATGTTATGCAAAAGGATAAGTTGCTCACTATGAGCAATTTCACCTTCTACCACAGTACTCTCAACAATCGCCTGCAACAGATGTGCCTACAAACGTCTATATGGGGAAACTATGTTATGTTGGCTGACCTCTTTCCCTGCGCCATTATTCCCTTTATTCTGAATTACGGGGTCAAAGTGGATATTGTTGGTCGTTCTCTAGCACTGGTTCCACTTACGTTAGACTAATAACCACTTCTCCATTATATTTAGGTTATATTGGCTCCCCTTTTTTTCTAGTCAGTAAACTATTTATTCTGAATTACAGGGTCAATGTGGATCTTGTTGGTCATTCTCTGCCACTGGTTCCCTGGAAGGTCAGAACTTCCGTAAGACTAACTCTCTCGTCTCGTTATCCGAAAAGAACTTGATGGACTGTTCTACCAAAGAAGGTACGCCATTTTATAAATAAGCCTTGCTCTACAAAAGCCGACAGTATTGCATTAGGAGCAATGTCTCCTTTTTACACAGTGTTTACAAAGGTTGTCTGCTGTTGAGGAGTCCTTAATTCGTCCGAATGTGGAAAGGGACTAACTGAATACTTACTGAATATACTGACTACTTACTGACTACTTACTGACTACTTACTGAATACTTACTGAATACTTACTGAATATACTGACTACTTACTGAATACTTACTGATTACTTACTGAATACACTACTGAAACGATATGAAACAGATTACATGTCGGACATTGGAGTAGAGTTTCATACAGAAATGAAAACATTTTTGAGGAAGAAATGTTTCACAATTTATTCCCACAGTAATGTCAAAAGTCGTCTGCTGTACAGACGTACACTTCGTCTGCATAGGGGAATTGATAACAATACTTACCGTACTAATGAACCTGCACTCTCATAAGCTATTGACGTAAAGTCTCTTTCCATTTGTTCTCGTTTGATAACTTCAGTTGTATTGATTTAACTTACGGTATCGATGTATAGCCTTTATCAACGTATACTTTATTTATAATTATCATTTGTATTGATTTAACTTATGTTATCGATGTATAGCCATTATCAACGTATACTTTATTTATAATTATCATTTGGATTGATTCCGAGTTAATAACGAATTTCCTTTTGACGTAGACGTTGAACTCCCATGTAATTTCTAACCCCTACCTATGCTCAGTTGGAAATGATATGTGTAGGATGCAACTAAAACGTGGTCATTTTAATTGCTAGGCAACCACGGCTGTGAAGGAGGTTTGATGGACCAGGCTTTCGCTTACATCATCTCGAACGACGGTATTGACACCGAAGAATCTTATCCATACGTACCTAAAGTAAGTCTCTATTTCGACTAGTCCACTGTCACTCTGAAAGAATCGGTGCGGCGGCCATGATGGAGTGCCCTGGGGCGGTGTACATTTCCCAGCCTACATGTAGCTTAGTACTGGTTTGTTTACCCAGGGATCGTGTACACTCTGAAAAAGATATATCGTTCTGTATCGATTAAACAATTGTTCCATATGTACAGCTATACGTTTATGTAAGGTTTATATGAAGATTTGTAATGCGATTTGATTTACGCTAACGTTAATTAGTACACATGTAAGACCGATATAGGAAAATATCCGAATGGTCCGGCTGTTGTTTTTCTTGAATATAGTGATCTACATACATAGTGATAGACATACAGATAAAGATGATAGACATACATGACGATAGACATGCATATACATGCATAGACAAATAGTCATACAAACGCATAGACAGATACACATACATATTGACATACACATGTACATACATGCATACAGGCAGATTGACAGTTACACCAACAGATAGACGGAGAGATAGACGGACATACATATATACATAAACATAATGACAAAAATACAGATAGGAATACACTATATAGGACGCACATACTTACTTGTAGACGAACAGTGTACGCAGATGAATAAAGACCGCACATCTCTAGACTCAGGTCACGTATTGCCCCATTATCATTATAGGACGGAAAATGCCAATTCAAGTCCGATAACGTTGGTGCCACCGAGGTCAGCTGTATGGACATCGAAAGAGAAAGCGAAACCAACCTCCAGAAGGCCGTTGCTATGGAGGGACCCATCTCCGTTGCCATTGACGCTGGACACAGATCATTCCAATTGTACAAGTACGTATGAAGCGTTTACATGTTACGAAACTATAACTGCAATACTGATTAGGTTCACGTATTAACCTCAAAAAGAACAATTAAACACAGGTAATACGTGTATACACTATCTTGAAGGACTTTTATTTATTCTCACAAAAGGATTTTTAGGTCTAAAATTATTCGTAAAGAAAAGGGAATACGCCCCTTTATATATATAGCTCTAATTTATCTACGAACCCCGTGAATCGATTGAGGGTCTTGATGCATCTACGTCTGCATTACAAGCCGAATTAGGAGAAAACCAACATTGTGGAATCTGCGTAAAATATCGATCCGGATCAGCCTAAGCATGCTGCGCAGGCTAACCCGGACAGACACTTGGTGCTTCCTGTGGATTTTGGGTTTCAGGAATCGTTACTTTATACCTATATCCCTCTGAGACGGAATGTGCCGGTCCGGATTAGCCGGCCGATCTTGGTTGATACATAACGCAGAGTCAATAATGTTTGTTTTCTCTTGGAACGGCTCATATGTGTTATATAGTTGAGCTGGTGCTAAAGACCTCCTTGGAATAGCTTTTGAATTCCCAAATACTCATTTTCTGTATAAATGATCCTGCAATTAAAGACCACCTGTGAATAAAGAATAGATTGTTCACTTCCTATTAATGGTCTTTACACACAGGTTTGACTGTATATACATATATCCAAATGATTCGTCCGACAACAAAAATTGTTCCCCTACTTATGTTTTGTCAATACAACTTCAAATGATTTCATAGCGGAGTCTCAATCTGACCTAAAATCGCCAAACTTCGCTCCTGTCTAGTTTCTTCACAGCCTCCGTGGTATGCTCGTAAGACCTTTCGCATAGGGAGCCAAAACCAGGGTTCGATCCCCGTTCAGGTCATAACACAAATACTTTTAAGGAAGCTTGTTATGGCTTCTTTCCCTTGCGCTTAGGGTAAGCTGGTTTCTAGTGCATCAGTCTCAGGATAAATAATACGTATAGTACTTGCGATTTAACCAAGGAAACGCCGTAATATAACCGAAATAGTGTTGAACGCTGCGTAAAACATACCTAGAACAAGCTAACAAAATATATTCTCTTACAGGACCGGTGTTTACAAGGAACCAGAATGCAGTTCAATCCGACTTGATCACGGAGTTCTTGCTGTAGGATACGGAAGTGACAGTGGATCGGATTATTGGATCGTTAAAAACAGGTGCGTGATGACCGTCACCTATGACGTTGGTGATTGTATATTATTAGCCAAGGTTTTGGAGAGATATTAAAATAAGCTATTCGCTTCTTTCTCAAACTAAATTTATTGTACCAAAGTAAACATGAACATATCAATACTTCGAAGTATCGAGGTGTTCCAGTGACCGCTGGATGGTATGCTTAATTCGTTTAAGTATTGTTAGCCTCTTAATTCATTTAAGTATGTATTGTATTGCGAAAGAGCAAGCCAGTGATAAAGTAATAACAAGAAAATAGCGCAGCAGCAGTTGTAATTACTCGTATGAAAAAGACAGATCCGTTCCAGGAAATGGTTCGAGTTACTGTTGAACGATGTATTCTAATTGTCCAATTTCTAGTTATTGCGAATCCCCTGTAGAAGTAGCACTTAATAAACGTACTATTTGAAACAGTGATTTTATTAGTATATAATGGACTTATTAATCCACCGAACATCATGTTTTAGTGTGGCGCGGTTATCTAGTGGTTAATAACGCTAGACTGTTACTCAAGAGGTCCAGGGTTCAAATCCATGTCCTGGTTCTGGATTATTCTCATGTGCTTCTAAGTGTCTCCGAGTCTACTAGAGGTCAAGAACTGGTCCTTTCCAGGAAAAAGTGTCCCACGTGTATCGGTGCTATACAATGAGCACGTTAAAGAACGAATGGGTGTTTTCAGAAAGAGCTAGGGTATTGCACCCTGATACCCTTGTATCTAACTCTGTCTTTCGATTTTATCTGCACATGACAGATGCTTGAACGTGATATAATGTATGCTATTAAATGGGCCTTTAGAAGCTTAATACCTTATGTTACAATCAGAGCAATCAGGCTCTATAAGTGCATTACATTACACCGCCTCGGCGGTGTAGTGGTAGAGCCCCCGCCTGGGTACGGGAGGTCGTAGGTCCGAACCCCGGCCGGGTCATACTTAACACTTTAAAATTAGGAGGTAATGCATGCCCTCCTTGGCGTTCAGGGTTGCGGTGTTAACATTAAAGCTGGCTGGCTGGTGTCGGACTCAATGGGTCAGTAGTACTGGTAACTTATCCAGGAAGCACCGTGATATAGGTGGAACTTTGTGGAAAGCGGCGTAAAACACCAAACAATAAATCAACCCTATTCTTATATTTCTGTTATTTATTTCAGCTGGGGAACTTCATGGGGCATGGAAGGATTCATCAAGATGACCAGAAACGATCGCAACATGTGTGGTATTGCTACACAAGCCTCGTTCCCGACTGTATAAGTCACGTGATCTTAAAATGACGTCATTTTCTTTCAAACTGAATGTACATATGTGACAGCATTATGTTCTGTGATACAAACTTTGAGAGGATGTGAAATTATTTTTTGATGATTTTTAATTTGTTACAATTGTTTAAAAATAAAAATGAAAATGGAAATACATTGTTGTTGTTTTAAATGTTTAAATATGTTGTTTGAGCTATTCGAAACGTTGATCATACTTAAAACATGTGTTCAAAAGTTGAATACTGACTCGGTAGTGAAGGTTGCGGCTGGAGCAACCGCCTCTGGAGTAGGGGACGAGGGCGTCGATCCCCGGTCGGATCATTCCATAGAGTTTACAAATAGTAGTTAAGGCTTCCTCCATTAGCGCCCAAGGTTTTTTGGATACAATGTAGCATTACGGTGGATGCATTGTCGTCAAAATAAATAATACCAAAGTAAAGGTAATTTAACAGGTAACGCCATGATATACATGAACTACTGTTGAAATCGGTGTAAACAATGTATGTTGATTTAATCGTTTCACCCATACAAACGCTTTCTGACGCTTCTGCAGCAGACGGTTTTTGAGAACATTTTGGGAAAAAGATTGATTGCTCATCATGAGCAGTTTCTCCTTTGGCCACACTGTTTTCAACTCTATTAAATAATTCATCTCTCATTTATAGAGATTAATCACGTTTTTGCCAGTCTGTCTTTCAAAGTAGTCTGATCATCAGATTTGCTGCATGTGGGAAAGGGTTAAACAACATCTGTGATAAATGAAGACCAATATCAGCCTGCACATATATGTAATCTAATCCTGACTGACATTGTTCGCTACTTTAAGAAACAATAGTTATGTTGCTTGCGGTGTTACGTCGGTTTAAACATTACTTCACTTAAATTACGGCGACAGTTCACTGATCCAAGGGTAAACAAACCAGTACAATGCCAGGAAATGTGCCTTGCCGAAAGGCACTCCACAATGACCCCAACGACTGGGGGTCGAACCCGTGACTCCACTCGGCAATGGCGGAAACAATAGCCAGGAGGCACAACACCTTCACAACTATATATTATGTAACGGGGAAAGTGTGAAAGGGTTTTAAAAGACAGCAATAGTCCGCACAACACTGTTTGTCTAGCAACACTATATATTATATAGCGTCCAAAGTGTGAAAGGGTTTTAAAAGACAGCATTAGTCCGCACAACGCCTACACTATATATTATGTAACGGGGAAAGTGTGAAAGGGTTTTTAGAAGACAGCAATAGTTCGCACAACACTGTTTGCCTAGCTACACCATATATTGTATAGCGTCCAAAGTGTGAAAGGGTTTTAAAAGACAGCAATAGTCCGCACAACACTGTTTGTCTAGCTACACTATATATTATATAACGGGGAAAGTGTGAAAGCGTTTTAAAAAGACAGCACTAGTCCGCCCAACACCGTTTGCCTAGCTACACTTTATATTTGAAACCAACAACCACGAGTTCGTATTACGGG
Organism: Serripes groenlandicus; assembly: GCA_031761405.1. Taxonomy (NCBI): domain Eukaryota; kingdom Metazoa; phylum Mollusca; class Bivalvia; order Cardiida; family Cardiidae; genus Serripes; species Serripes groenlandicus. The sequence continues at coordinate 20,805 of JASEVX010000479.1, read as the reverse complement.
GTAACAGACGTACGGAGTAGATTTAGATACGACAGAAGAAAAGCACAAATACGTTAAGATCACTGTAACCCTTTCCTACATACAACACATTTGCAGCAGACGACTTTGAACAAGTCAATGTTGAAATATTGACAATTTCAATAAATGAAAGCATGACCATCAAATAGAGTTGAAAACATCGTACTGATTTCTTCTTTTGCTAAAATATTTTCAAATGCCGTCCACTGCACCGGGCCAGAAATCGTCTGTGTGTATAACGGTCATAGAAAGAAAACGATGAATGTACATACTATACAATTGAACTGAGCCGTTCCACGAGAAATCCAACATTGTGGACTCTGCGTAAAGTATCGACCCGGATCAGCCTGAGCACCCGGCGCAGGCTTTCCCGGGCGGGCTTTCGCCTTCTGTGAATTTTCTGTTTCAGGAATCCAGACGGAATGTGTCGGCCCGGATTATCGCGGAAAGCGCAGGTTGATCTGGGTCGATACATTACGCAGAGTCCATAATGTTGGTTTTCCCGAGGAACGGTTCGAATGCTGATTGATTCCCGTCATCTCGAACCTCATATCTTTAGCGATAAGCGTCGGGGATTTGGAACCGGGCGTCCCGGGTTCGATGCCCACTCGCGGTGCTGTGGTCATGGTAGGGTGCCCTTGGGGGGGGGGGGGGGCAAAGTAAATTTCCTAGCATAGTACTGGTTTGTTTACCCAGGGATCATGAAGACGTAAACCGTGGTATAACTATAATAATGTTGAAAACGGCTTAAATGCCAAACAAAACAAACAGATCTTTAGCGATTTGGCTCCATCCTGATACTCAGACGAGTATGATATAGCCTAGAAAATCAGCTCTCTGCGATAGGTTCATGGTGTTAATTCTATATGCACTGTTTACTACACATCGATGTGAATTAAATACGACATATAAGCAGTTGGTAAATACTGATCAAAGAGGAATATGAATTGATTGGGGTTTATCACCGTTTTCAACAATGTTTGAGTCATATCACGCCGACCAGTTAACATACTCATATGTTTCATAGCTTTCACACACCAGTTATCCATGCAACACACTGTCAAAGCAACTGGCTGCATGTAAGGTCATTGGTCAAACCTCGGAAAGAACGTTTGGCCAATCTGGGGTTCGAACTCACAGCCTCAGGATTGACATCCGGAGTCGCTTCCGAATGAGCTACCGGGGCTCAGGAACAACGTAGGTCAGTAGGAAGCAAACGTATAGTACTATTTAAAGTTCAGAATTAAAAGTAAAAAATAGTGTAACAACATTGTTCGGATTGAACTGCTCCTTTTCCAAAATTGGTAATAATTAAATAACCTTTTATGCAGCAGAATCAGGTTGTGTGAGAACAGTATCAACTCAAAACTGTCTCAGGCTGCATGGCAAACTAAAAGCATTTCGAAATTTAGCAGATAAGCTCTCTTTGCAGCGATATTCTAATTTAAGAATAAAAACACATTTTCTGCACTTAAACAATCATTTAATACTTGACTTTTTAACATGAGATAACACAAAGAAATTAAAACATGATAAACTTGTACATTTCTGGAATTGATCAAAGAAATGTCTTAAAACTGTAAGTCCAGAATATGGACTCGCAATAAATCAAACCACTTCCTGGACAGGATTTGTCTTTAGAAAACAGCGTAGCAGCAGCTCTGATTAATCATACAAGCAATCAGAACTGCCGATGCGATGTTTCTTTATACAATTTATTGACTGACTTACTTTTCATAATTTACACTGATTAATACATGAATAGCGAATTGATTCGTGTTTTAAACTGCTTGCAACAACTGTTTAGTTGTATCACGGCGTTTCCACGGTAAGTTACCAGTACTACTGGTCAATTTATCCTGGCACCAGCCAGTCAGTCGTTATGCTAACACCGCAACCCTGAGCACCAAGGAAAACGTTCGTCACTGTTCTGCCGTTATTTACCCGCGAACTCGGCTATACAGCCCTTTAACTAGTATATCCAAGGAGGGCGGCCACTTCTACCATTTTTAAATCTTTTGTTTGACCCGGTCGGGGATCGAACCCATGACCTCTCGCACCGAGTCGGACTCTCTACCACTACAACACCGAGGCGGTCTATGGGTTAAGAAGCCAACGTGTGCATCCCCCTGGGTGGTTGCTTAAGGCAAGTTTGACTGTACAAGAATCTGGCAACAATCAAGAGATACCCCGAACTCTTCGATTACTCGAAGTATTATATCGAGTCGACTGTAACACACGAAATCGTATATGTCTTTTGTAATCAGCGGAGCAGCATGTCAAATTGGTCAGACAGGCAATCGAAACTGCCACTGCAATGTTTTCTTTATATGATTTGTATTAACTGACTGGCTTTCCAAACTAAACATTAAAGTATGTATGAATTACGCAGCGGAAAATACAACCACGAACCTAGTATAACTCCAGTGATACCTCGAACACGTCGATTACTCGAAGTACTATATCGAATCTTAGTTGTAAGAAAACCAATCGTCAGACATAAGCGACCATTGAACTTTTAGATCAGTCAGCGTATCCATACAGTTTGATCTGAATCTACGCTACATAACTAATGGTATGGTATTTACCCCGCTTACAACACGCTGTCAGGTAAACCGCGACGTTTTCTGGGTAAACAACAGGTCTTACTGAACCCTTAAGCCGGATATAAGCTAGTCAAGTTTAAAATTGAGAAACAGAAATGATAGTCTAGGAAAAAATCAATATAATTCATAGATTGAAAAGTCAATTATTTAAATTTTGTATGCTAAGTGTTAATTGTTTACTTTATTTTTTCAGAACATACCACGTGTTGATAATGTGACCATCTCCTTGCCATGTGACCCAGATCATCTGACCCGGCTCACACAACGCGTATCACGTGATTCCCACGTGATTTTACATAGTTATAACGTTGGCTTTTCGAACGACAAAATCATTCAAGTTAAAACTATTGGAAGATAAAAAGGTGAGTTTATTTTAATGTCATCATTTTTACGGCTGTAGATAACCTATTATGATATTCATATATATATATATATATATATATACATGTATTCGTTTTCTTAAAAGACGTTTATCTTTAACCCTTTCGCTGTCTCTTCTGAAATCTGCATTGTTTTCCAATCGGACATTAAACTATAACACATTTCGAGGAATGGAGTGGTCCACTTTTCAATATGGAAGAGTCGACTTTGTGAACCTTTATAATGCAACACCTCTCTAGGACAACACTTTGTCTTTCCCTCCGCCCGATGTTTACTGTAGTTGGCTGTTGTGAACAGTGGATACCCAGATCGGATCAGCCTGTGCATTGCTCGTACGTTGCTCCCATATAACTAACACAGACTTGTAAGAAACGTCTGTACACCTGTGAAGATTATGATAAGACAGACTAGATGGAGGCTGATCAGATCCTATTTGACGTGTTTCGAACAGGCGATGGTCTTAAATTGGCGATGTTTCTGAATTGGCTATGTACTTGAATAATCGATGTTATAAATTTGCGATGATCTAGAATTTGCGATTGGCTTGAATTGGTACAAATCATAATAAACACTAACAAGGAATATAATATGTATGCGGTGGTTCAGATTTAGCGGAATTGACATGTATCGCAAAAATAGCCGAAGTAACTAGCCAACATAATTAAGTTCTCATTCAGTATTTGATATATTTGTCTTTTCAGATGTTCCGTTTAACAGTTGCAGCGTGTTTGGCCATCGCCGTTTTCGGCTCCCCCTTGAATAGGGCTCTTGACGGTGAATGGGAGACCTTTAAGGGTACCCACCAGAAGAGCTATGACAGTAATGAGCAAGAGGTCCTTAGGTAATTAGCCGTTGTTATAATCAATCTAACTAGTATTTGGATCGCCTCTCAACAGAGCCATAAATAGTGATAATGCTTTAAATGTTTCCAGAAGGTACTTAGACACATACTAAGCAATATTTGTCCTTAAATCCTTATTTGACATGAAAACCTTCTGTTGTTGGTACTCAAAATGCTCGTCTCGGTGAGACGATTATTATGAGTACCCAACATCATAGGGATTGGTTGGATGTGAAGCAAGCAGTTGCAGGAATACGAACTTCCATATATAGAATTTTGATTCAAATTGCAGGAGAATTATCTGGGAGGACAACGTAAAATACATCCAGAAACACAACCTCCATGCCGATCGAGGAGTCCATACCTTCTGGCTCGGAGTTAACGAATATGCCGATATGGTAAGAGTGTCTCCTATTGTTTAACTGATTGAATTGTGTTTTACGCCAATTCAACAATTTTTCAGTTATATCACGGCTTTTACTGGTCCATTTATCCTGACACCAGCAAGTCAGTAGTAATTGCTAACAACGCAACCCTGAGCGCCAAGGAATTCTAACATAACTACCAATTTCGAAGTCTTTGATATGACCCGGTCGGGGATTGAACCCGCGACCTCCTCTTTGGTAGTTTAAGTACTGGTCAAGTCGACTCGCGGTTACCTGATCCCAAAAGAGAGTCTTTCATTACTACGAGCTTTTGACACGTTCGAGTGATTCCTCTATTTATGTTATATTCATTCATCTAGAGACAGTTTCACAATTCATGTATTCTTAAATGATTTCTGATGAAAAGCAATCAAGAGACGAAATCAAAATCTTATCAAGAAAACAACGCTAGCCCATAAGCATTTCTAACCGTTCGTCTGGGATACCAGAACTGCTGCGACGCTGTATTCAAACGACAGATCCATCCGACGCAATAGTTCGAGTTAAACGATAATTCGAAACTTCAAATGCTCTAGTTATCGCGAGCGCACTGTAATGTGAGCAAGTCTCATCTTTTACTCATACCCACACACGGTCTTGTAAGCGACAGTTTGATTGGCTGACGCAAATGACAACCTGAGACGTGAGTTTAGAGCTCTACATTATAAGCGGCATAACACATCATTGAAAAAGAGGTAGTATATCCACTGCGCGGGAAACACATTGATATAACTCGAGTATTAAGATTTCCACATGTCAGTTTCATGTACATAGACATTGCATTATAATCAAAGCATAGAGGTGTGAGACCTATACAACACTAGCTTTACTCTTAACCGTAGCTGCGTATTCGCCATCATTTCAATGTCGCACACGTTTAACCGAAGCTGGAACAACACGGTTATACCATTTGATGGTAGCATACACCCTCCTCTACTCAAAAATACACCCAATCTGTCTCTTATCTATATATACCAAAATTACTCCAGGGCCCATTCCTATATTTCTGAAACCCGGCGTCACACACGTACGTTCATTTTATAACTATGTTTCATTTGATTTTCATTTTATAACTATGTTTCATTTGATTTTCATTTTATAACTATGTTTCATTTGATTTTCATTTTTGTATAAACTTTCTTTTAACCCGCCTTTCCCACATACAACTAATCTGCAGCAGACGACATCGGAACAATCTTGGCGTAAAATATGAAATATCACTAGAAATGAAAGTATAATCATTGAATAGAGTGTTAATCTCTTCGTGGCAAAAGGAGGAACTTCATGATGAGCAATTGAACAATTTCACCTTTTGCCGCAATGTTTTTAAATGTTATCTGCTACAGAAGTGTCCGAAAGCGTAATATGTATGGGAGAAAGGGTCAACTTTTAATTTTCATTGACGACACTGTCTCTCTTTCTGTCTGTCCTTTTTTTCATATTGATATATTCTACTCTTGATGCTTCAGGCAGTTGATTTCTTTTAAGACCTTTATTAGCAGACGACTTTGAAAATATCTAGGTAACAATAAGAAACATCTATAAATGAAAGAATAGCAATTTCTTCTTTCGCCACTATGGTTTCAAAAATGAAAGCATTATGCATGAATAGAGTTTAAAACATTGTGGCCAAAGTAGATATTGCTCATTATGAGCAATGTCTCCTTTTGCCCACAATTTTTTCAAAAGTCTTCTGTTTTACGCGACAAAAATCGTGGGTAAAACGATGTAGTTACAGTCTTCTCTTTTACGGAATGGGTTCATTTGATTTTTGTTTTCTTTCTCTATCTATCTATCTGTAATTGTCTCCCTTATCTCATTGGAATAACTCCTTCAGCGTAAATAGCAATATTTTTTTTTTTTTTTTTAAATAATACAAATTCAGGTGAGTCAGCATGTAGCGCGCTGTCATAATAGCCCGACTGTTCCTCTCCGTAAAGTAGTCGGGCTAGTGTGATACCCTTGGCGTCAGCGTCTGTGTTGTCACAAAACATTAACCTACCTCATAACTCAAAAAACGTTTAAGATTTTTAAATAGAACTTGAGTACACATGTTCTAGAAACAATGTGCATGTCTATACCAAGTCAAATGACTCTGGCTTTAATAATGTTTCAGTAATGCCCCATTTTCGACTAAAAACAGTAGAGCGATAGCGTTCGCTCCGCGGCGCTTTTGTTTCTTAAATCAACCAATGTGTTCCTCTGTGATTTACAGTCAGTTGGTGAATTCGTTGATACCATGAACGGCTACAACAGCACCAAAAAGCTGTCCAGCACCCGCTGTGGACAATACATGGCACCAAACAACATCGAGTTGGCCGATCTGCCAGACTCCGTTGATTGGAGACCCAAGGGATTCGTCACACCAATCAAAAACCAGGTTAGTATGTAATACAATCATACATATCATTTGATTGGACACACATTATGATTCTTACATGCTATTTCATTGGGCTACGTTACACACACAAAACACCAGGTAGTTATTTAAGAAAGATCGGTCATGGTGGAGTGCCCTTCGGCAAGGCACATTTCCGAGCGTAGTATTGGTTTGTCTACCCAGAGATCATGCCTAAGTGAATTGTCGCCGTGATTTAACGGACATAATGTCGAAAACGGCTCGAAACCTCAAATAAAGTTAAATGTAATAACATCATACAGATCATTTGATTGGTCAACCCTATCTTTCTTGCATGGTATTTGATTGGGCTACGTGTTACTAATCAAAAGACATGTTAGTATTCGCCATGGTCCAGTGATTAACGTGTGGATTTGTAACCAGGTTTCCCGAGTTCAGTTCCCGCTCGCTGGTGGAGTGCCCTCTGGGATATTTCCTGCATATTTACGGACTGTTAACCATGATATCACAAATATGTGTTCTTCGCCTTGACATAACTGGAATATTGTAACAAATGGTAGGAAAAAACAATAAGCCATTATATCGTTCTATCCAGAAGACCTTGGCATATACGCCGGTATAGTCCGTTGAAATTGAATCGGCAAAGAGTGAATGCATAAGGATGTCAGTTTACATAGAAATATAAACTAATTGAACCTTGTAACAGTTCAATTTAAACAGACAATCCGAGTTACTTAAACTATAACCGTCTTTCGACCCAGTATACAGAGTTTGTTAAACTACTGTAATTGTCTTTTGGACCATTCCAATTTGGATATCACATTCCCACTTACAACACATCTGCAGTAAACGACTTTGAAAACAAATAGGGAAACATTGATTGCAACTCTTTATAAATGAAAGTATAATTAATGAATAGAGTTGAACATGTTATGCAAAAGGATAAGTTGCTCACTATGAGCAATTTCACCTTCTACCACAGTACTCTCAACAATCGCCTGCAACAGATGTGCCTACAAACGTCTATATGGGGAAACTATGTTATGTTGGCTGACCTCTTTCCCTGCGCCATTATTCCCTTTATTCTGAATTACGGGGTCAAAGTGGATATTGTTGGTCGTTCTCTAGCACTGGTTCCACTTACGTTAGACTAATAACCACTTCTCCATTATATTTAGGTTATATTGGCTCCCCTTTTTTTCTAGTCAGTAAACTATTTATTCTGAATTACAGGGTCAATGTGGATCTTGTTGGTCATTCTCTGCCACTGGTTCCCTGGAAGGTCAGAACTTCCGTAAGACTAACTCTCTCGTCTCGTTATCCGAAAAGAACTTGATGGACTGTTCTACCAAAGAAGGTACGCCATTTTATAAATAAGCCTTGCTCTACAAAAGCCGACAGTATTGCATTAGGAGCAATGTCTCCTTTTTACACAGTGTTTACAACAGTTGTCTGCTGTTGAGGAGTCCTTAATTCGTCCGAATGTGGAAAGGGACTAACTGAATACTTACTGAATATACTGACTACTTACTGACTACTTACTGACTACTTACTGAATACTTACTGAATACTTACTGAATATACTGACTACTTACTGAATACTTACTGATTACTTACTGAATACACTACTGAAACGATATGAAACAGATTACATGTCGGACATTGGAGTAGAGTTTCATACAGAAATGAAAACATTTTTGAGGAAGAAATGTTTCACAATTTATTCCCACAGTAATGTCAAAAGTCGTCTGCTGTACAGACGTACACTTCGTCTGCATAGGGGAATTGATAACAATACTTACCGTACTAATGAACCTGCACTCTCATAAGCTATTGACGTAAAGTCTCTTTCCATTTGTTCTCGTTTGATAACTTCAGTTGTATTGATTTAACTTACGGTATCGATGTATAGCCTTTATCAACGTATACTTTATTTATAATTATCATTTGTATTGATTTAACTTATGTTATCGATGTATAGCCATTATCAACGTATACTTTATTTATAATTATCATTTGGATTGATTCCGAGTTAATAACGAATTTCCTTTTGACGTAGACGTTGAACTCCCATGTAATTTCTAACCCCTACCTATGCTCAGTTGGAAATGATATGTGTAGGATGCAACTAAAACGTGGTCATTTTAATTGCTAGGCAACCACGGCTGTGAAGGAGGTTTGATGGACCAGGCTTTCGCTTACATCATCTCGAACGACGGTATTGACACCGAAGAATCTTATCCATACGTACCTAAAGTAAGTCTCTATTTCGACTAGTCCACTGTCACTCTGAAAGAATCGGTGCGGCGGCCATGATGGAGTGCCCTGGGGCGGTGTACATTTCCCAGCCTACATGTAGCTTAGTACTGGTTTGTTTACCCAGGGATCGTGTACACTCTGAAAAAGATATATCGTTCTGTATCGATTAAACAATTGTTCCATATGTACAGCTATACGTTTATGTAAGGTTTATATGAAGATTTGCAATGCGATTTGATTTACGCTAACGTTAATTAGTACACATGTAAGACCGATATATGAAAATATCCGAATGGTCCGGCTGTTGTTTTTCTTGAATATAGTGATCTACATACATAGTGATAGACATACAGATAAAGATGATAGACATACATGACGATAGACATGCATATACATGCATAGACAAATAGTCATACAAACGCATAGACAGATACACATACATATTGACATACACATGTATATACATGCATACAGGCAGATTGACAGTTACACCAACAGATAGACGGAGAGATAGACGGACATACATATATACATAAACATAATGACAAAAATACAGATAGGAATACACTATATAGGACGCACATACTTACTTGTAGACGAACAGTGTACGCAGATGAATAAAGACCGCACATCTCTAGACTCAGGTCACGTATTGCCCCATTATCATTATAGGACGGAAAATGCCAATTCAAGTCCGATAACGTTGGTGCCACCGAGGTCAGCTGTATGGACATCGAAAGAGAAAGCGAAACCAACCTCCAGAAGGCCGTTGCTATGGAGGGACCCATCTCCGTTGCCATTGACGCTGGACACAGATCATTCCAATTGTACAAGTACGTATGAAGCGTTTACATGTTACGAAACTATAACTGCAATACTGATTAGGTTCACGTATTAACCTCAAAAAGAACAATTAAACACAGGTAATACGTGTATACACTATCTTGAAGGACTTTTATTTATTCTCACAAAAGGGTTTTTAGGTCTAAAATTATTCGTAAAGAAAAGGGAATACGCCCCTTTATATATATAGCTCTAATTTATCTACGAACCCCGTGAATCGATTGAGGGTCTTGATGCATCTACGTCTGCATTACAAGCCGAATTAGGAGAAAACCAACATTGTGGAATCTGCGTAAAATATCGATCCGGATCAGCCTAAGCATGCTGCGCAGGCTAACCCGGACAGACACTTGGTGCTTCCTGTGGATTTTGGGTTTCAGGAATCGTTACTTTATACCTATATCCCTCTGAGACGGAATGTGCCGGTCCGGATTAGCCGGCCGATCTTGGTTGATACATAACGCAGAGTCAATAATGTTTGTTTTCTCTTGGAACGGCTCATATGTGTTATATAGTTGAGCTGGTGCTAAAGACCTCCTTGGAATAGCTTTTGAATTCCCAAATACTCATTTTCTGTATAAATGATCCTGCAATTAAAGACCACCTGTGAATAAAGAATAGATTGTTCACTTCCTATTAATGGTCTTTACACACAGGTTTGACTGTATATACATATATCCAAATGATTCGTCCGACAACAAAAATTGTTCCCCTACTTATGTTTTGTCAATACAACTTCAAATGATTTCATAGCGGAGTCTCAATCTGACCTAAAATCGCCAAACTTCGCTCCTGTCTAGTTTCTTCACAGCCTCCGTGGTATGCTCGTAAGACCTTTCGCATAGGGAGCCAAAACCAGGGTTCGATCCCCGTTCAGGTCATAACAAAAATACTTTTAAGGAAGCTTGTTATGGCTTCTTTCCCTTGCGCTTAGGGTAAGCTGGTTTCTAGTGCATCAGTCTCAGGATAAATAATACGTATAGTACTTGCGATTTAACCAAGGAAACGCCGTAATATAACCGAAATAGTGTTGAACGCTGCGTAAAACATACCTAGAACAAGCTAACAAAATATATTCTCTTACAGGACCGGTGTTTACAAGGAACCAGAATGCAGTTCAATCCGACTTGATCACGGAGTTCTTGCTGTAGGATACGGAAGTGACAGTGGATCGGATTATTGGATCGTTAAAAACAGGTGCGTGATGACCGTCACCTATGACGTTGGTGATTGTATATTATTAGCCAAGGTTTTGGAGAGATATTAAAATAAGCTATTCGCTTCTTTCTCAAACTAAATTTATTGTACCAAAGTAAACATGAACATATCAATACTTCGAAGTATCGATGTGTTCCAGTGACCGCTGGATGGTATGCTTAATTCGTTTAAGTATTGTTAGCCTCTTAATTCATTTAAGTATGTATTGTATTGCGAAAGAGCAAGCCAGTGATAAAGTAATAACAAGAAAATAGCGCAGCAGCAGTTGTAATTACTCGTATGAAAAAGACAGATCCGTTCCAGGAAATGGTTCGAGTTACTGTTGAACGATGTATTCTAATTGTCCAATTTCTAGTTATTGCGAATCCCCTGTAGAAGTAGCACTTAATAAACGTACTATTTGAAACAGTGATTTTATTAGTATATAATGGACTTATTAATCCACCGAACATCATGTTTTAGTGTGGCGCGGTTATCTAGTGGTTAATAACGCTAGACTGTTACTCAAGAGGTCCAGGGTTCAAATCCATGTCCTGGATCTGGATTATTCTCATGTGCTTCTAAGTGTCTCCGAGTCTACTAGAGGTCAAGAACTGGTCCTTTCCAGGAAAAAGTGTCCCACGTGTATCGGTGCTATACAATGAGCACGTTAAAGAACGAATGGGTGTTTTCAGAAAGAGCTAGGGTATTGCACCCTGATACCCTTGTATCTAACTCTGTCTTTCGATTTTATCTGCACATGACAGATGCTTGAACGTGATATAATGTATGCTATTAAATGGGCCTTTAGAAGCTTAATACCTTATGTTACAATCAGAGCAATCAGGCTCTATAAGTGCATTACATTACACCGCCTCGGCGGTGTAGTGGTAGAGCCCGCGCCTGGGTACGGGAGGTCGTAGGTCCGAACCCCGGCCGGGTCATACTTAACACTTTAAAATTAGGAGGTAATGCATGCCCTCTTTGGCGTTCAGGGTTGCGGTGTTAACATTAAAGCTGGCTGGCTGGTGTCGGACTCAATGGGTCAGTAGTACTGGTAACTTATCCAGGAAGCACCGTGATATAGGTGGAACTTTGTGGAAAGCGGCGTAAAACACCAAACAATAAATCAACCCTATTCTTATATTTCTGTTATTTATTTCAGCTGGGGAACTTCATGGGGCATGGAAGGATTCATCAAGATGACCAGAAACGATCGCAACATGTGTGGTATTGCTACACAAGCCTCGTTCCCGACTGTATAAGTCACGTGATCTTAAAATGACGTCATTTTCTTTCAAACTGAATGTACATATGTGACAGCAATATGTTCTATGATACAAACTTTGAGAGGATGTGAAATTATTTTTTGATGATTTTTAATTTGTTACAATTGTTTAAAAATAAAAATGAAAATGGAAATACATTGTTGTTGTTTTAAATGTTTAAATATGTTGTTTGAGCTATTCGAAACGTTGATCATACTTAAAACATGTGTTCAAAAGTTGAATACTGACTCGGTAGTGAAGGTTGCGGCTGGAGCAACCGCCTCTGGAGTAGGGGACGAGGGCGTCGATCCCCGGTCGGATCATTCCATAGAGTTTACAAATAGTAGTTAAGGCTTCCTCCATTAGCGCCCAAGGTTTTTTGGATACAATGTAGCATTACGGTGGATGCATTGTCGTCAAAATAAATAATAACAAAGTAAAGGTAATTTAACAGGTAACGCCATGATATACATGAACTACTGTTGAAATCGGTGTAAACAATGTATGTTGATTTAATCGTTTCACCCATACAAACGCTTTCTGACGCTTCTGCAGCAGACGGTTTTTGAGAACATTTTGGGAAAAAGATTGATTGCTCATCATGAGCAGTTTCTCCTTTGGCCACACTGTTTTCAACTCTATTAAATAATTCATCTCTCATTTATAGAGATTAATCACGTTTTTGCCAGTCTGTCTTTCAAAGTAGTCTGATCATCAGATTTGCTGCATGTGGGAAAGGGTTAAACAACATCTGTGATAAATGAAGACCAATATCAGCCTGCACATATATGTAATCTAATCCTGACTGACATTGTTCGCTACTCTAAGAAACAATAGTTATGTTGCTTGCGGTGTTACGTCGGTTTAAACATTACTTCGCTTAAATTACGGCGACAGTTCACTGATCCAAGGGTAAACAAACCAGTACAATGCCAGGAAATGTGCCTTGCCGAAAGGCACTCCACAATGACCCCAACGACTGGGGGTCGAACCCGTGACTCCACTCGGCAATGGCGGAAACAATAGCCAGGAGGCACAACACCTTCACAACTATATATTATGTAACGGGGAAAGTGTGAAAGGGTTTTAAAAGACAGCAATAGTCCGCACAACACTGTTTGTCTAGCAACACTATATATTATATAGCGTCCAAAGTGTGAAAGGGTTTTAAAAGACAGCATTAGTCCGCACAACGCCTACACTATATATTATGTAACGGGGAAAGTGTGAAAGGGTTTTTAGAAGACAGCAATAGTTCGCACAACACTGTTTGCCTAGCTACACCATATATTGTATAGCGTCCAAAGTGTGAAAGGGTTTTAAAAGACAGCAATAGTCCGCACAACACTGTTTGTCTAGCTACACTATATATTATATAACGGGGAAAGTGTGAAAGCGTTTTAAAAAGACAGCACTAGTCCGCCCAACACCGTTTGCCTAGCTACACTTTATATTTGAAACCAACAACCACGAGTTCGTATTACGGGGTAACAGACGTACGGAGTAGATTTAGATACGACAGAAGAAAAGCACAAATACGTTAAGATCACTGTAACCCTTTCCTACATACAACACATTTGCAGCAGACGACTTTGAACAAGTCAATGTTGAAATATTGACAATTTCAATAAATGAAAGCATGACCATCAAATAGAGTTGAAAACATCGTACTGATTTCTTCTTTTGCTAAAATATTTTCAAATGCCGTCCACTGCACCGGGCCAGAAATCGTCTGTGTGTATAACGGTCATAGAAAGAAAACGATGAATGTACATACTATACAATTGAACTGAGCCGTTCCACGAGAAATCCAACATTGTGGACTCTGCGTAAAGTATCGACCCGGATCAGCCTGAGCACCCGGCGCAGGCTTTCCCGGGCGGGCTTTCGCCTTCTGTGAATTTTCTGTTTCAGGAATCCAGACGGAATGTGTCGGCCCGGATTATCGCGGAAAGCGCAGGTTGATCTGGGTCGATACATTACGCAGAGTCCATAATGTTGGTTTTCCCGAGGAACGGTTCGAATGCTGATTGATTCCCGTCATCTCGAACCTCATATCTTTAGCGATAAGCGTCGGGGATTTGGAACCGGGCGTCCCGGGTTCGATGCCCACTCGCGGTGCTGTGGTCATGGTAGGGTGCCCTTGGGGGGGGGGGGGGGGGGGGGGCAAAGTAAATTTCCTAGCATAGTACTGGTTTGTTTACCCAGGGATCATGAAGACGTAAACCGTGGTATAACTATAATAATGTTGAAAACGGCTTAAATGCCAAACAAAACAAACAGATCTTTAGCGATTTGGCTCCATCCTGATACTCAGACGAGTATGATATAGCCTAGAAAATCAGCTCTCTGCGATAGGTTCATGGTGTTAATTCTATATGCACTGTTTACTACACATCGATGTGAATTAAATACGACATATAAGCAGTTGGTAAATACTGATCAAAGAGGAATATGAATTGATTGGGGTTTATCACCGTTTTCAACAATGTTTGAGTCATATCACGCCGACCAGTTAACATACTCATATGTTTCATAGCTTTCACACACCAGTTATCCATGCAACACACTGTCAAAGCAACTGGCTGCATGTAAGGTCATTGGTCAAACCTCGGAAAGAACGTTTGGCCAATCTGGGGTTCGAACTCACAGCCTCAGGATTGACATCCGGAGTCGCTTCCGAATGAGCTACCGGGGCTCAGGAACAACGTAGGTCAGTAGGAAGCAAACGTATAGTACTATTTAAAGTTCAGAATTAAAAGTAAAAAATAGTGTAACAACATTGTTCGGATTGAACTGCTCCTTTTCCAAAATTGGTAATAATTAAATAACCTTTTATGCAGCAGAATCAGGTTGTGTGAGAACAGTATCAACTCAAAACTGTCTCAGGCTGCATGGCAAACTAAAAGCATTTCGAAATTTAGCAGATAAGCTCTCTTTGCAGCGATATTCTAATTTAAGAATAAAAACACATTTTCTGCACTTAAACAATCATTTAATACTTGACTTTTTAACATGAGATAACACAAAGAAATTAAAACATGATAAACTTGTACATTTCTGGAATTGATCAAAGAAATGTCTTAAAACTGTAAGTCCAGAATATGGACTCGCAATAAATCAAACCACTTCCTGGACAGGATTTGTCTTTAGAAAACAGCGTAGCAGCAGCTCTGATTAATCATACAAGCAATCAGAACTGCCGATGCGATGTTTCTTTATACAATTTATTGACTGACTTACTTTTCATAATTTACACTGATTAATACATGAATAGCGAATTGATTCGTGTTTTAAACTGCTTGCAACAACTGTTTAGTTGTATCACGGCGTTTCCACGGTAAGTTACCAGTACTACTGGTCAATTTATCCTGGCACCAGCCAGTCAGTCGTTATGCTAACACCGCAACCCTGAGCACCAAGGAAAACGTTCGTCACTGTTCTGCCGTTATTTACCCGCGAACTCGGCTATACAGCCCTTTAACTAGTATATCCAAGGAGGGCGGCCACTTCTACCATTTTTAAATCTTTTGTTTGACCCGGTCGGGGATCGAACCCATGACCTCTCGCACCGAGTCGGACTCTCTACCACTACAACACCGAGGCGGTCTATGGGTTAAGAAGCCAACGTGTGCATCCCCCTGGGTGGTTGCTTAAGGCAAGTTTGACTGTACAAGAATCTGGCAACAATCAAGAGATACCCCGAACTCTTCGATTACTCGAAGTATTATATCGAGTCGACTGTAACACACGAAATCGTATATGTCTTTTGTAATCAGCGGAGCAGCATGTCAAATTGGTCAGACAGGCAATCGAAACTGCCACTGCAATGTTTTCTTTATATGATTTGTATTAACTGACTGGCTTTCCAAACTAAACATTAAAGTATGTATGAATTACGCAGCGGAAAATACAACCACGAACCTAGTATAACTCCAGTGATACCTCGAACACGTCGATTACTCGAAGTACTATATCGAATCTTAGTTGTAAGAAAACCAATCGTCAGACATAAGCGACCATTGAACTTTTAGATCAGTCAGCGTATCCATACAGTTTGATCTGACTCTACGCTACATAACTAATGGTATGGTATTTACCCCGCTTACAACACGCTGTCAGGTAAACCGCGACGTTTTCTGGGTAAACAACAGGTCTTACTGAACCCTTAAGCCGGATATAAGCTAGTCAAGTTTAAAATTGAGAAACAGAAATGATAGTCTAGGAAAAAATCAATATAATTCATAGATTGAAAAGTCAATTATTTAAATTTTGTATGCTAAGTGTTAATTGTTTACTTTATTTTTTCAGAACATACCACGTGTTGATAATGTGACCATCTCCTTGCCATGTGACCCAGATCATCTGACCCGGCTCACACAACGCGTATCACGTGATTCCCACGTGATTTTACATAGTTATAACGTTGGCTTTTCGAACGACAAAATCATTCAAGTTAAAACTATTGGAAGATAAAAAGGTGAGTTTATTTTAATGTCATCATTTTTACGGCTGTAGATAACCTATTATGATATTCATATATATATATATATATATATATATACATGTATTCGTTTTCTTAAAAGACGTTTATCTTTAACCCTTTCGCTGTCTCTTCTGAAATCTGCATTGTTTTCCAATCGGACATTAAACTATAACACATTTCGAGGAATGGAGTGGTCCACTTTTCAATATGGAAGAGTCGACTTTGTGAACCTTTATAATGCAACACCTCTCTAGGACAACACTTTGTCTTTCCCTCCGCCCGATGTTTACTGTAGTTGGCTGTTGTGAACAGTGGATACCCAGATCGGATCAGCCTGTGCATTGCTCGTACGTTGCTCCCATATAACTAACACAGACTTGTAAGAAACGTCTGTACACCTGTGAAGATTATGATAAGACAGACTAGATGGAGGCTGATCAGATCCTATTTGACGTGTTTCGAACAGGCGATGGTCTTAAATTGGCGATGTTTCTGAATTGGCTATGTACTTGAATAATCGATGTTATAAATTTGCGATGATCTAGAATTTGCGATTGGCTTGAATTGGTACAAATCATAATAAACACTAACAAGGAATATAATATGTATGCGGTGGTTCAGATTTAGCGGAATTGACATGTATCGCAAAAATAGCCGAAGTAACTAGCCAACATAATTAAGTTCTCATTCAGTATTTGATATATTTGTCTTTTCAGATGTTCCGTTTAACAGTTGCAGCGTGTTTGGCCATCGCCGTTTTCGGCTCCCCCTTGAATAGGGCTCTTGACGGTGAATGGGAGACCTTTAAGGGTACCCACCAGAAGAGCTATGACAGTAATGAGCAAGAGGTCCTTAGGTAATTAGCCGTTGTTATAATCAATCTAACTAGTATTTGGATCGCCTCTCAACAGAGCCATAAATAGTGATAATGCTTTAAATGTTTCCAGAAGGTACTTAGACACATACTAAGCAATATTTGTCCTTAAATCCTTATTTGACATGAAAACCTTCTGTTGTTGGTACTCAAAATGCTCGTCTCGGTGAGACGATTATTATGAGTACCCAACATCATAGGGATTGGTTGGATGTGAAGCAAGCAGTTGCAGGAATACGAACTTCCATATATAGAATTTTGATTCAAATTGCAGGAGAATTATCTGGGAGGACAACGTAAAATACATCCAGAAACACAACCTCCATGCCGATCGAGGAGTCCATACCTTCTGGCTCGGAGTTAACGAATATGCCGATATGGTAAGAGTGTCTCCTATTGTTTAACTGATTGAATTGTGTTTTACGCCAATTCAACAATTTTTCAGTTATATCACGGCTTTTACTGGTCCATTTATCCTGACACCAGCAAGTCAGTAGTAATTGCTAACAACGCAACCCTGAGCGCCAAGGAATTCTAACATAACTACCAATTTCGAAGTCTTTGATATGACCCGGTCGGGGATTGAACCCGCGACCTCCTCTTTGGTAGTTTAAGTACTGGTCAAGTCGACTCGCGGTTACCTGATCCCAAAAGAGAGTCTTTCATTACTACGAGCTTTTGACACGTTCGAGTGATTCCTCTATTTATGTTATATTCATTCATCTAGAGACAGTTTCACAATTCATGTATTCTTAAATGATTTCTGATGAAAAGCAATCAAGAGACGAAATCAAAATCTTATCAAGAAAACAACGCTAGCCCATAAGCATTTCTAACCGTTCGTCTGGGATACCAGAACTGCTGCGACGCTGTATTCAAACGACAGATCCATCCGACGCAATAGTTCGAGTTAAACGATAATTCGAAACTTCAAATGCTCTAGTTATCGCGAGCGCACTGTAATGTGAGCAAGTCTCATCTTTTACTCATACCCACACACGGTCTTGTAAGCGACAGTTTGATTGGCTGACGCAAATGACAACCTGAGACGTGAGTTTAGAGCTCTACATTATAAGCGGCATAACACATCATTGAAAAAGAGGTAGTATATCCACTGCGCGGGAAACACATTGATATAACTCGAGTATTAAGATTTCCACATGTCAGTTTCATGTACATAGACATTGCATTATAATCAAAGCATAGAGGTGTGAGACCTATACAACACTAGCTTTACTCTTAACCGTAGCTGCGTATTCGCCATCATTTCAATGTCGCACACGTTTAACCGAAGCTGGAACAACACGGTTATACCATTTGATGGTAGCATACACCCTCCTCTACTCAAAAATACACCCAATCTGTCTCTTATCTATATATACCAAAATTACTCCAGGGCCCATTCCTATATTTCTGAAACCCGGCGTCACACACGTACGTTCATTTTATAACTATGTTTCATTTGATTTTCATTTTATAACTATGTTTCATTTGATTTTCATTTTATAACTATGTTTCATTTGATTTTCATTTTTGTATAAACTTTCTTTTAACCCGCCTTTCCCACATACAACTAATCTGCAGCAGACGACATCGGAACAATCTTGGCGTAAAATATGAAATATCACTAGAAATGAAAGTATAATCATTGAATAGAGTGTTAATCTCTTCGTGGCAAAAGGAGGAACTTCATGATGAGCAATTGAACAATTTCACCTTTTGCCGCAATGTTTTTAAATGTTATCTGCTACAGAAGTGTCCGAAAGCGTAATATGTATGGGAGAAAGGGTCAACTTTTAATTTTCATTGACGACACTGTCTCTCTTTCTGTCTGTCCTTTTTTTCATATTGATATATTCTACTCTTGATGCTTCAGGCAGTTGATTTCTTTTAAGACCTTTATTAGCAGACGACTTTGAAAATATCTAGGTAACAATAAGAAACATCTATAAATGAAAGAATAGCAATTTCTTCTTTCGCCACTATGGTTTCAAAAATGAAAGCATTATGCATGAATAGAGTTTAAAACATTGTGGCCAAAGTAGATATTGCTCATTATGAGCAATGTCTCCTTTTGCCCACAATTTTTTCAAAAGTCTTCTGTTTTACGCGACAAAAATCGTGGGTAAAACGATGTAGTTACAGTCTTCTCTTTTACGGAATGGGTTCATTTGATTTTTGTTTTCTTTCTCTATCTATCTATCTGTAATTGTCTCCCTTATCTCATTGGAATAACTCCTTCAGCGTAAATAGCAATATTTTTTTTTTTTTTTTTAAATAATACAAATTCAGGTGAGTCAGCATGTAGCGCGCTGTCATAATAGCCCGACTGTTCCTCTCCGTAAAGTAGTCGGGCTAGTGTGATACCCTTGGCGTCAGCGTCTGTGTTGTCACAAAACATTAACCTACCTCATAACTCAAAAAACGTTTAAGATTTTTAAATAGAACTTGAGTACACATGTTCTAGAAACAATGTGCATGTCTATACCAAGTCAAATGACTCTGGCTTTAATAATGTTTCAGTAATGCCCCATTTTCGACTAAAAACAGTAGAGCGATAGCGTTCGCTCCGCGGCGCTTTTGTTTCTTAAATCAACCAATGTGTTCCTCTGTGATTTACAGTCAGTTGGTGAATTCGTTGATACCATGAACGGCTACAACAGCACCAAAAAGCTGTCCAGCACCCGCTGTGGACAATACATGGCACCAAACAACATCGAGTTGGCCGATCTGCCAGACTCCGTTGATTGGAGACCCAAGGGATTCGTCACACCAATCAAAAACCAGGTTAGTATGTAATACAATCATACATATCATTTGATTGGACACACATTATGATTCTTACATGCTATTTCATTGGGCTACGTTACACACACAAAACACCAGGTAGTTATTTAAGAAAGATCGGTCATGGTGGAGTGCCCTTCGGCAAGGCACATTTCCGAGCGTAGTATTGGTTTGTCTACCCAGAGATCATGCCTAAGTGAATTGTCGCCGTGATTTAACGGACATAATGTCGAAAACGGCTCGAAACCTCAAATAAAGTTAAATGTAATAACATCATACAGATCATTTGATTGGTCAACCCTATCTTTCTTGCATGGTATTTGATTGGGCTACGTGTTACTAATCAAAAGACATGTTAGTATTCGCCATGGTCCAGTGATTAACGTGTGGATTTGTAACCAGGTTTCCCGAGTTCAGTTCCCGCTCGCTGGTGGAGTGCCCTCTGGGATATTTCCTGCATA
>JASEVX010000478.1:66207-108647 GCA_031761405.1 Serripes groenlandicus | reverse complement strand
AAACTTATCTTAGATGATTTTTATTTATGCAATAAATAAACCAGACGTATCTTTTTTCAGACTAACAGATCATCGTTTTTATATTTCACACCCAAAAGAAGGAAAAAAGAATTACATTGTGTTTGCAACAAACCTAATGATGGAAGGTAAATATTATTTCCCAACAAATCTTGCATTTACATAATTGAACAATTTGTTTTTGTGCCATTAACATTTAATATACAATCAGAATCAGAATCAGAATATTTTATTGACTCAAACTTTACAAAGTTTATGGTCATTTACAAATATACAAGAAATATATATGTGTGTGTGTGTGTGTGTGTGTGTGTGTGTGTGTGTGTGTGTCAAGGAAAGAATGGTCTTAATATAGTTTTGGAGGACAGACTGCTTTGTCATATTAGAAGCTGTAACAGGGAATAGCCAACTATACCATGCAGATGAATATGTAGTAACAGACATATGGCATCCCATATCAATTTATTTACATACACATACGCATGCTGCCACAAATCGTATTATCATATACAAACATTGTCAAAGATGTACAGAAACAAAAGTATGCCATGTACATGCGTATCTATATTTAATCGTTGTCTCTAGTGTATAGTTTGGTAAAGAAAGAAAATTAAACATATCAACATACATACAATACATATATATTAAAGCATGTGTAACATTGTTGCGTTTATGAAAAGAAAAAGTAATAAGTTTACAAAGGTTGATAAGGTCGCCTCTATTATTGGTTTTTAAAAACTCAAATAACATTAACATATTTGGATTTTTCCAATATTTCTTTTTAAAAATTTGAATCTAAGATCTAAATAATATGGACAGTGCAGCATAAAAAGGAATTCAACTTCCATATAGCCCATTTGGCAGTACGCGCATACACGTTCATGGCGATCTACTCTTTCACATGCAAACCTACCGGTAGTTATTCGTAACTTATACAGAAAGGTCTAAAAGTCATTAAAAAGTGAAAAAGTTGAAATGAAGTATAAGTCATTCGATAAAAGTTATATTTGAAAGGAAAACATTATTGTTCTTAATCTAAAAATTAAATTGAATAAGCCCTTAATTAGACAAGACTAAGAATGCACTTTGGAATTATTGATGATACTTGAATTAAGAATAATTGATTAATACTTTGCAGAAAATACTGGCAATGCGAGTCATGTCGAATGTGGTTTCACCCTTCGTGCATTGGCTTTGAGGATTGTGAAGAGCCTGATGAATATTT
The DNA here is from genome assembly GCA_031761405.1 of Serripes groenlandicus. Lineage (NCBI taxonomy): Eukaryota > Metazoa > Mollusca > Bivalvia > Cardiida > Cardiidae > Serripes > Serripes groenlandicus. Next base: position 107,404 of record JASEVX010000478.1, on the reverse strand, counting down.
TTGCAGCTCGTGTAATGTGAGTTTCTTATTTTGGTAAAATATATCATCATTATTGTAATCACAAGGTAGGACTTCAAATAGTTTTACACTAACAGACCTGTTATTGCAACACTTTGACTTAGTCAATATATTCCACCAAAGAGACTACATGTTAAAACTTACGCGTTTTGTGATTTAATAGTTTTTGATATGTTGTATAGGAATGTGTACATAACATATCGAGGGCTTGGTGTGAAACGGTTGTATCTAAAAACCTATTTTAACCACCCTGGTTTAGGGGCAATTTTGACCCTTTTGTAAACAATGCAAATTTAGGTGCCATTGCTCAGAACGAGCAACGGCACCTAAATTTCCATTGTTTACCAAGAAAAATGTTTTTAACGCTTATAAAGACTTTATGGCGAGGTGATTAACATTGGTAAAAAATTACCAATTTTAGTTACAACCGTTTCACGCCAAGCCTCGATATGATCATGATATAATTAACCATACATACACTGTTATTGTATAAGGCGTTACAACTTATAATAATTTGAAATGTTCAGTTAATACCATGCTGGTAATACTATGTCAAAGAGATGCTTTGAAAATGGCTTTTTTTTTTGTCCAGATAAGCGTTGACTTTATCTATCTTTTGTTTCCGAATCTATATAAAGTATTGTTTTATTTGTGATATAAAAAAAATGCGCATTTTAGTGAACTTATACTCAATGTTTAGACATGGTATACCGCACATTATAATTAAATGCATCTGCTGGTAGTTATAAAACTTTCACCCGAGGTAGAAATAATTCCTTTATCAGCTCTAGGCACCTTTATGTTTGCCCGAAAGAATAACTTGTATTTTTATCTCTATAAATGTTGACTGTCAAATGCATTCAACTCTTTAATTTAAAAGGAGGAAAGAAAAAATGATGAACAAATTACGAAGCAAAAAGATGAAAATATCGACATGAACAAACCAGGTAATACAAACGACAACAGGGAATATCAATTCAATTTTAAAATACGTCGTTCTACCAATATAGTATTATCAAGGATATCAACTTTGATTTTTACAAACAGGACCCATATTATGTAAATTTTTGTGTGAAAATATATTGACTGCGGAATCATTAATGCATCAATGTGATCAGTGCAATCAGGGTCTTTCAAATAGTACTATTTGAAAGACCCTAATGCAATTGAACATAGATATATACAGTACCTTCGTGAACGTTCGTATAAACAAGTCTCGCTTAATACACCAAACCACGAAAATTCAAGATTGCGTGTGGTGTTTATTGTCTACCTATTTTTAAGTGCAGATGGTACTTATTGCGACACATGGTGTTAATGGCATTGTCTTGTAGGAAAAGGTACACTCTCTCTTCTCTGTCTCAATGAATTGTGTATTTACTATTTTTATTTTTTTTCATTAAAGTCAAATTATTGTAATATTTATAGATGTTGTCCAAGGAGATCAAACACGAATCTCATTTATTGACGACGATTTCATTGACAGTAAGGTAAGTTTAGAGAAATTCTCTTTCATAATTATATGTTAACGCAACTATAAATTAATTTATAATGGCATTATTGTAAACTTGTACATGAATACCAGTATGTCTCGGTAGGGTAGACGGCGTATGTAAGTAAGTCAAAACAAAACTATGTGTGTGCGAGTATGGCATGCTGTTTAAAGTATCAGTGCAATAATTAACAAAGGTGAGAACATAATTAATAGGGTAAGTACATAGATTTTAATTGACACTCATCCGGAAAACTACAATCTTTACTCAGTTTATGAAAATATGACTATATCTCAACAAATAAAGTGTTTGACTCATGTTCTTATGTAAACTGTTGACTGTAAAAGTTATTTATACAACTTTTAATGAAATAAAAAGAGAAGAAGGAAACAGCTTTCAGTGTCACTTTTCCTTCCTTTTTGTAAAAAAATCTGCATCCGAAATATTTATCTACCGATTTAAATAGTTTAAATTTCAAAATAAAATATAAAAACAAACAAGAAGTAATATAGTTCGCTCACCTTAATTATACAATGTACTGCAATGTAAAACACACCAAGAAAATTATTCTGAATGCAACCTCCAGTGTTAACAAGATTTTCCTTCATTTGGCCTAGTGATCTATATTTTTTACCTGATATGACCCATATTCCAACATGGACTACATATGCGGCCTCCGGAGTTTGAACAATATTTTTCTTCATTGACCTTGTTTCTGACCCAATGTGACCCATATTCGAACTTAACCTAGATATAATTCAGACAAACATTCTGAAAGTATTTCAAGCTGCTGAAGCAAAACATTCGGCATCTAGACTGTTAACAAAATTTTCCTTCAACTTGACATATTGACCTACTTTTTGACCCAACATAACCCATGTTCGAAGTTGACTTACATATCATCAAGACTATTATTCTGATAGAGTTTCAACATGCTCAAGTTCAAAATGGCAGTATCCACAGTGATAACAAGATTCCTTCAATTTGGCCTAGTGACCCGGCATGACTCATATTTGAACTTGGCCTAGATATCATTTAGATAAACATTCTGACCAAATTTCAAGCTGCTGAAATAAAAATTGCGTCTAGGGTTTTAACAAGATTTTCCATCAATTTGACCTAGTGACCTAGTTTTTGACCAAACATGACCCATGTTCGAACTTGACTTACATATCAAGAAGACAAATATTCTGATAAAGTTTCAACATGCTCAAGTCGAAAACGTGGCCTCTATAGTGTTAACAAGATTACCCTTCAATTTGGCCTAGTGACCTAGTTTTTGACCCGGCATGACCCATATTCGAACTTGGCCTATATATTATCAAGACAAACATTCTGATAAAGTTTCAAAATGCTCAAGTTGAAAATGAAGATTTCCCTTCAATTTGACCTAGTGATCTAGTTTTTGACCTTATATGGCCCTGTTTCGAATTTGTCCAAGATTTGATGGAGATGAATGTTCTGATAAACTTTCATGAAGATTGAATGCAAAATGTAGCCTGTAGAGTGTTAACAAGCACAACTGTTGACGACGCACGACGCGCGGACGCTGGACAAAATGTGATCACAATAGCCCACCTTGCACTTCGTGCATAGGTGAGTTAAAATCCATACGCAGTGAAGAGATTCCTTTGAGAAAGTACGTATAACAAAGCCTCGCTATATACACCAACCAATGAACACTCTCGAATGCACGGTGTTTACTGTCTACCTATTTTCAAGTGAAGATCTCTTGATTGTGTTAAATTAATTCTCATAATAATGTTTGTTAATTATTATTACGACACATGGTGTAATTTGCATTACATTGTAGGAAAAGATACCCTCTTACTTCTCTGTCTCAGTTAATTGCTTATGTACTTCAATTTATTTTATCATTATTATTGTCAACTTAATTGTATATACTGTTGTGTTTTTCAGTTTGATACTGTGACTAATTATGTCAAAGACATTTTATCGTGTGATTCAACAAATTGGTAAGTGAAATACTTCATTTTGTACTTGTTTCTGTGTAACATTTTACTTGTTTTATTAAGTACAAATTTAAATATAAAATTAGAAACTTACTTATCACACTTTATAATTAATACTTACAGAATCACGTTTAAAAACGTATAATGTATGCTTTGATTTAAAAACCTTTGATACTGGTGAAACCGTTTGAAAATTGAAATTCTAAGAATAAAATCCCAAACATAACTCTTAAAGATAGAACTTAGGATCGGCCAAACGTTTAGATGCAAAATGATTTTCATTCCCTGTCTGTTCATATATAAAAATAACGCTTTCACTTTTTTCAGCGATGATAAAAGCCATAGACGGCATCACAGCTTTGTTTCGCATGCAACTGAATTTTGTAAATCGAACAAAAAGAGACATTCGTATGGTACAAAATACTTCAGTGTGAATGTAAGTTTTACCTACTGTTTGTTCTTATTGAGAAAGCTAGAGCACGACATTTAACTTTGAATGAATCGATCTGGAAGGTTTTTGTGTACACGAATATTATATAAACATCCACACAAGTTGAGTTCGTTAAGTAAATGTTGATATTATCTATTGTATAACAGGCGTTGTATCATGATCAACTATGATCGCATTCAATATTAAGTAAATCACTTCTGCTTAATGAATACGCTTCAGATTTTAAATACAGATTCATTAACTGGATAATTATGATAAAACTGTTTTTTAATTATAAACCATGCACGTTACTTGTCAATGAGAGTGCATTCTACCACTACATGCTATTGTATATAAAAGTTAACTTTTTGCTGATGATACAGTATTATACATATTCTTAAGAAGGTTTACAATTATTATTAGATAAATGAAATATTGATCCTCTTTACATGATAATCATAAGATGTACACAAATTGTATTGGCGTGATGTTTATATATTTTCATATTTTCTCCATAATTCTGTTTCTTATTAACTTGAGTGCCGCCACATGTATATGTATTGTGTTACTGGCTACAAACATATGTTTATATGACCATAACAGATTTTGAACTTGAACTTTGCACTTGATAAAATAGTCGTTTATTGATATTTCAGAGTATTGAAAGATTGACTGACACACTCTTCAGAGATTATACGAGGTCCTTGCGTGATCCAAGGTAAAACATTTATTTTCCTATTTAGTTTTTTCAACATTTTAAAACTGACAGACTTTTATGTGGCAGACGCTGAAATTTTGTTTTTAAATGAGGTCATTTCTGTTGAAAAGTGTAAGTTATTATGTTATTCGATTCATGAAAAATATATACTTTATTTCAATACGATTTTATAAATATTATATGTAACAAAAGTCGCATTGAACTTGTTTTTATTTCACTTATACGAACATAATGGCAACAGATGTATGAATAGTTACGGTACTGGAATATATTATATAGATATGACAAAGTTCCCAACCATAATACATTCTGTTAACACGGCTGTTTAACATACGTAAAATGCATTAAACTGTTTTTTGTTTACAGCAGACCTGCTACAGGACTTAATATTATGATGCTGAAAGATGTTCCTGAGAGTTCTGGATTGCATAAAATATTGACCGAAAAAAAAATGTATGTTTATAAATTATCTTTAATTGTTTACTACTGTTTCTTTTATCTAAAAATGTTGAAAGTCCATCGTCCGATATATTATATCCGTATTTTATATTAAACGCATTATTTAGTTGCAAACAATACCAACGGCATAACAACATAACACATAAATAAAAGAAAAATATAATGCTGTGAGTTATTTCATCTGATTTATAGTACTATAGCATGTTGACGGTAAACACAAGTTATTTGTAGTGTAAATTTCTTATCTGATGGATTATAGTTAAAAAGTTAGAAAATGTTATGATGTATTAAAACGACTGGGCGAGTGTCAGTACTTAAGTTTATATGATGGATCTGTTAGTCTTACATTATGTTAGGGTATCACATAGTACCTGACACTGTGTTTGGTAAAAGCAGCTTAAGAAATAAAAGAACTTTCAGAAACAATAATATTACTATCACATGAGATAATGTGGTGAATTTGCATATATGTTAATATGTTAGTATATATCTTGTATAAATATGCGACTGTCTGGTAAAAAATAAAAAGGATACATCCAAAGGCGTAACGATAAGAACACTTTTAATTTCCTTCTTAATCATTTATGTGTTAAGAATCTTAGTCCGGACATTATATGACCATTTTCTTTTACAGAGTTGCCCCACAGTACATATTTCACGTGATGATGAAAGAGGTGCTATGTTTTATTCTGGCACTTAAAACAGGCGTGCCAATTGAAGTGGCTGACAAGATATGTCTGTCAACGGAGATTGGAGTGAAACAACTTTGAAGAAGAAGAAGAAGAAGAAGAAAGAAGAAGAAGAAGAAGAAGAAGAAGAAGAAGAAGAAGAAGAAGAAGAAGAAGAATTTATTAGATTTAAACTTACACATTTTTCTTGTCATTTCAATACTTCAAATAAATACAAGCAAAGCAATTTCAAGTCAGTTAGAATTAAAGGAAATATCTTCCATTTACTTACTCACATACACATATATAATTATACACTCATACACATGTGTACACATGTAAACATATACATATATAAACACACATGCCCACATACGCATACATACACTTACAAACAGACACACACACACACACACACACACACACACACACACACACACACACACATTCACATAAAAATACTTACATATACATACAAATGTAACATATCTTTCGTACATTTGTCATATTGAGTGTATACGCTTAGCATACTAAATCGATTAATGTGTAAAGGAGGAAGAACATGTACTTATATACATTAGGTAGCTATGATATATGGCAGTGATCTGCGAAGATTAAATGACTCATAGATATATTTACCTACCTTTTTCTTAACAGATACGTCCTTTGAGTTCATTAGTAATACTAACTTGTATTTACCAAAATCGTTTAGTATTATATAAAAGAATGTTTAATGCTTTTAAACCTTTTTCAACAAGTGTTTGTTGATTCATAACAAATGTACCAGTATAGTTAAAGACTGTTCCTAAATAATTGAAATTACTCACAACATCTAAGACATTTGTTTTATATAACCATTTTTCATTGTGCAGTAGATCTCCTCGTTTCCGAAACACCATTACTTTAGTTGTATCTGTATTTACTTCTAAACCCCACCTTCTACAACAATTTTCCAACAGATTAAAACTATCTGTAAATCTTCAACACTCTTTCCAATAATAACCATGTCATCTGCGAACAGCATGATTATTGACAATTTTCTTGTTTTCTGACATGAATAATTCTATAAATTCATTTTGGTCTTTTCCAGTAACATTTACTTGTTGTGATCCTATTTCATGATAAACAGGACATTCCAAAATGAAATGAAACTAATTTTCTAAGACATTACAGATCTAATACTTTTGTTAGTTTTGTGCCATCTGCCCATTTCTATTTCAAGTCAGTGACTAGATACTGAAAATCTTGTAAGAGCAATTCTGCATTTGGTATTCACCACTGTGTTTAGATTTTGCTTGAAGTTGAAACTAGCCATATGTTAGTTATATATGTTATTTATATTGTAGGCCTATTCTTGTAATCTTCAATATTCGAGGAAGTAAAGATTATATAAGAATGTTACGAGTAACTGGCATCGAATAAACCAGAAGTCATGTTATCATAAGATAATGAGGGGCGTAAGAATTTCATCCGCATTAATAACTGAAGAAAGAGTTAGATATGCCTAGATATGGATCGCCGGGAATACTATTTGTCGCTGAAAATATTTCTTTTGAAAAGGTAACATGAATTTTCATAAATATTACCCGTTAAATATTAAACTAAAATGTCTACTTTAAAAAAAAATCCCCTAATATATCGACCGCATTACGCCAACATCTTGTATTGGCTAAATTCAGAACTTTCAGAAAACTCATTTATAACATTAAAGAAATAGGATAAATGTTTGGTTCAGTGTATTATTGAAATTTCTTTCATCTCGTGAAAAGAAAAGGGTTATATTTTCACTGGTGGCTACGCCACTCAAAAAAACATCACCTTTGCTTTTCACTAGATGAAATACATTTCGATAATACACTGAAACAAACAATTATCCTCTAAATTATTAGCCAAGTATGATAAAATTGGTACAATTATTGAAAAACACAAATCAAATAGAACTTTACAGCTGTCAAGTTACTTGAAATTCACATTTTTAGAAAGAACATCATTATTACATTTTACTTATGACATTGCTTATGTGTTCATTCACATTCTCTTTAGTTAAAATCAGTGACATATGTCTCTGTTAATATTTAAAAGAACAGTGTTTTGGCTTGTGATTGTTTGAATCTTTTTTTCATGAAAAAACCTGCAATTTGATTCTTAGGTTTTTTTCTTGACGTTTTTGTATTACAGGTTTATTAAGATGTATGTATGACTTTATACTAATATGCTTGTTAATAAAATATGTATCAATCTATTATCCTTTTGTATCTCTTTTATTCAAAGAAACCTGATATCATGTGAACTGAATTAACCCGTTCTTACTGACCACATGTGATAACCATGTTATTAAAACCTTTTCACGCTGACCCATTCATACGCAAGTTTTCTATGTATTATCACAATCAGTTACATTACAGACTCGAAGGTGTAATGGTAGAGCGTCCATCTCATTGCGGGAGGTCGCGGGTTTGATCGTCGCGGGTTCGATGCCGGGCCGGGCCATGTCGTGTCAAAGACTTTAAAAATGGTAGTAATGGCTGCCCTCCTTGCCGCTCAGGGTTTCGGGGTTATCATTAGGACTGATTGGATGGTATTAGGATAAATTGATCAGTTCTATTATAATTCTTGATATGACCTGATCGGCTTTCCTGCTCCAAAGGAGGTCGCCCTAAATACTACACCATTGATATGGTATGAGCGATATAAATCAAATTCTTTACACAAATAAACTCATACTATGACAATCTATATAACAAGTTAGTACATAAAGAAAGACAATGGTGACGGGATTTCTACGTGTCTCTGTTCCAAGGCAACACGAAAATACTCAACATTTTTCATAATTAGCAATTTCTCTTTTCTTGTATTTCCTTTCAAAAGTCAGAAATGTCAACAATGTGCCTGTCTTTGATAAAACCATGTTTAACGTCTAAATGGTAAAATGTTTTTTTTTTTCATTGCCCAGGAAAGAGATATTTTAACAAATCAACAACATAATTGGTTTTTTTTACCAACATGTATTGGCCTGACTAAGTATTAACAATCTCTGAGTCACGTAGAGATTACATATATCATACCGTGACGGGTTTTAGATAACATGTGTTATATGATGCTTGTCCCTTCCCGTTAAGCGTGCCATTAAGAAGTTACAACGATACACGTTGTGTTCATGCTGATAAGGCCTTTCTTCGTTATTTAAAATATCAGACAAAATAATGAATGCGAAATAAAGAAAGCATATAAGTGGTGTAAACTTTATTGTTTTTTATGCCGCTTTATATAATTTTCAGATTATATTTATGTGACGGCTTTTCCTGGGTAAGTTATCGCTTGCGAACCCCTGGCTATTAAACAGATCATTAGGCTTTTTGTCTTAAAAGTATCGCCTGCGGACCCATGGCCTTAAAACATCTCATTAGCCTATTTGTCTAAAAAGTATCGTCTGCGGACCCATGGCCTTTAAACAGCTCATAAGGCTATTTGTCTTAAAAGTATCGTCTAAGGACCCATGGCCTTTAACCTGCTCATTATGATATTTGTCTTAAAAATATCGTCTGCGGACCCATGGTCTTTAAACAGGTCATTAGGCTATTTGTCTTAAAAGTATCGTCTGCGGACCCATAGCCTTAAAACATCTCATTAGCTTATTTGTCTTAAAAGTATCGTCTGCGGACCCATGGCCTTTAAACATCTCAATTTGGTTATTTGTCTTAAAAGTATCGTCTGCGGACTCATGGTCTTTAAACAGCTCATTAGCCTATTTGTCTTAAAAGTATCGTCTGCGGACCCATGGTCTTTAAACAGCTCATTAGCCTATTTGTCTTAAAAGTATCGTCTGCGGACCCATGGCCTGTATACAGCTCATTAGTCTATTTGTCTTAAAAGTATCGTCTGCGGACCCAGTGCCTTTAAACAGCTCATTAGGCTATTTGTCTTAAAAGTATCGTCTGCGGACCCATGGTCTTTAAACAGCTCATTAGGCTATTTGTCTTAAAAGTATCGTCTGCGGACCCATGGCCTTTAAACAGCTCATAAGGCTATTTGTCTTAAAAGTATCGTCTGCGGACCCTGGGAGTTAAACAGCTCCTTTGGTTATTTGTCTTAAAAGTATCGTCTGCGGACCCAGTGCCTTTAAACAGCTCATTTGGCTATTTGTCTTAAAAGTATCGTCTGCGGACCCATGGTCTTTAAACAGCTCATTATGGCTTTTTGTCTTAAAAGTATCGTCTGCGGACCCATGACCTTTAAACAGCTCCTTTGGCTATTTGTTTTAAATGTATAGTCTGCGGACCCATAACCTTTAAACAGCTCATTAGGCTATTTGTCTTAAAAGTATCGTCTGCGGACCCATGGCCTTTAAACAGCGCATTAGTCTATTTGTCTTAAAAGTATCGTCTGCGGACCCATGGCCTTTAAACAGCTCATAAGGCTATTTGTCTTAAAAGTATCGTCTGCGGACCCATGGCCTTTAAACAGCTTATTAGTGGATTTGTCTTACACGTATCGTCTGCGGACCCATGGCCTTTAAACAGCTTATTAGTGTATTTGTCTTAAAAGTATCGTCTGCGGACCCATGGCCTTTAAACATCTCATTTTGGTAATTTGTCTTAAAAGTATCGTCTGCGGACCCATGGTCTTTAAACAGCTCATTAGCCTATTTGTCTTTAAAGTATCGTCTGCGGACCCATGGCCTGTATACAGCTCATTAGTCTATTTGTCTTAAAAGTATCGTCTGCGGACCCATGGCCTTTAAACAGCTCATAAGGCTATTTGTCTTAAAAGTATCGTCTGCGGACCCATGACCTTTAAACAGCTCCTTTGGTTATTTGTCTTAAAAGTATCGTCTGCGGACCCAGTGCCTTTAAACAGCTCATTATGGCTTTTTGTCTTAAAAGTATCGTCTACGGACCCATGGCCTTTAAACAGCTCCTTTGGCTATTTGTATTAAAAGTATAGTCTGCGGACTCATGGCCTTTAAACAGCTCATCAGGATATTTGTCTTAAAAGTATCGTCTGCGGACCCATGGTCTTTAAACAGCTCATGAGGTTATTTGTCTTAAAAGTATCGTCTGCGGACCCATGGCTTTTAAACAGCTCATCAGGATATTTGTCTTAAAAGTATCGTCTGCGGACCCATAACCTTTAAACAGCTCATTAGGCTATTTGTCTTAAAAGTATTCGTCTGCGGACCCATGGCCTTTAAACAGCTCATTAGGCTATTTGTCTTAAAAGTATCGTCTGCGGACCCATGGCCTTGAAACAGCTCATTAGGCTATTTGTCTGAAACGTATTGTCTGCGGACCCAGTGCCTTTAAACAGCTCATTAGGCTATTTGTCTTAAAAGTATCGTCTGCGGACCCATGGTGTTTAAACAGCTCATTAGGCTATTTGTCTTAAAAGTATCGTCTGCGGACCCATGGCCTTTAAACAGCTCATAAGGCTATTTGTCTTAAAAGTATCGTCTGCGGACCCTGGGAGTTAAACAGCTCCTTTGGTTATTTGTCTTAAAAGTATCGTCTGCGGACCCAGTGCCTTTAAACAGCTCATTTGGCTATTTGTCTTAAAAGTATCGTCTGCGGACCCATGGTCTTAAAACATCTCATTAGCTTATTTGTCTTAAAAGTATCGTCTGCGGACCCATAGCCTTAAAACATCTCATTAGCCTATTTGTCTTAAAAGTATCGTCTGCGGACCCATGGCCTTTAAACATCTCATTTTGGTAATTTGTCTTAAAAGTATCGTCTGCGGACTCATGGTCTTTAAACAGCTCATTAGCCTATTTGTCTTAAAAGTATCGTCTGCGGACCCATGGCCTGTATACAGCTCATTAGTCTATTTGTCTTAAAAGTATCGTCTGCGGACCCAGTGCCTTTAAACAGCTCATTAGGCTATTTGTCTTAAGAGTATCGTCTGCGGACCCATGGGCTTTAAACAGCTCATTAGGCTATTTGTCTTAAAGGTATCGTCTGCGGACCCATCGTCTTTAAACAGCTCATTAGGCTATTTGTCTTAAAGGTATCGTCTGCGGACCCATGGCCTTTAAACAGCTCATTTGGCTATTTGTCTTAAAAGTATCGTCTGCGGACCCATGGCCTTTAAACATCTCATTTTGGTAATTTGTCTTAAAAGTATCGTCTGCGGACCCATGGCCTTTAAACATCTCATTTTGGTAATTTGTCTTAAAAGTATCGTCTGCGGACCCATGGTCTTTAAACAGCTCATTAGCCTATTTGTCTTAAAAGTATCGTCTGCGGACCCATGGCCTGTATACAGCTCATTAGTCTATTTGTCTTAAAAGTATCGTCTGCGGACCCAGTGCCTTTAAACAGCTCATTAGGCTATTTGTCTTCAGAGTATCGTCTGCGGACCCATGGTCTTTAAACAGCTCATTAGGCTATTTGTCTTAAAAGTATCGTCTGCGGACCCATGGCCTTTAAACAGCTCATAAGGCTATTTGTCTTAAAAGTATCGTCTGCGGACCCTGGGAGTAAAACAGCTCCTTTGGTTATTTGTCTTAAAAGTATCGTCTGCGGACCCAGTGCCTTTAAACAGCTCATTTGGCTATTTGTCTTAAAAGTATCGTCTGCGGACCCATGGTCTTTAAACAGCTCATTATGGCTTTTTGTCTTAAAAGTATCGTCTACGGACCCATGGCCTTTAAACAGCTCCTTTGGCTATTTGTTTTAAAAGTATAGTCTGCGGACTCATGGCCTTAAAACAGCTCATCAGACTATATGTCTTAAAAGTATCGTCTGCGGACCCATTGCCTTTAAACAGCTCATTAGGCTATTTGTCTTAAAAGTATCGTCTGCGGACCCATGGCCTTTAAACAGCTCATTAGGCTATTTGTCTTAAAAGTATCGTCTGCGGACCCATGGCCTTTAAACAGCTCATCAGACTATTTGTCTTAAAAGTATCGTCTGCGGACCCATGACCTTTAAACAGCTCATTAGCCTATTTGTCTTAAAAGTATCGTCTGCGGACCTTGTGCCTTTAAACAGCTCATTAGTCTATTTGTCTTAAAAGTATCGTCTGCGGACCCATGGCCTTTAAACAGCTCATCAGACTATTTGTCTTAAAAGTATCGTCTGCGGACCCATGGCCTTTAAACAGCTTATTAGTCTATTTGTCTTAAAAGTATCGTCTGCGGACCCATGACCTTTAAACAGCTCATTATGATATTTGTCTTAAAAGTATCGTCTGCGGACCCATGACCTTTAAACAGCTCATTATGATATTTGTCTTAAAAGTATCGTCTGCGGACCCATGGCCTTTAAACAGCGCATTAGTCTATTTGTCTTAAAAGTATCGTCTGCGGACCCATGACCTTTAAACAGCTCATTATGATATTTGTCTTAAAAGTATCGTCTGCGGACCCATGGCCTTTAAACATCTCATTTTGGTAATTTGTCTTAAAAGTATCGTCTGCGGACCCAGTGCCTTTAAACAGCTCATTTGGCTATTTGTCTTAAAAGTATCGTCTGCGGACCCATGGCCTTTAAACAGCTCATTAGGCTATTTGTCTTAAAAGTATCGTCTGCGGACCCATGGCCTTTAAACAGCTCATCAGACTATTTGTCTTAAAAGTATCGTCTGCGGACCCATGACCTTTAAACAGCTCATTAGGCTATTTGTCTTAAAAGTATCGTCTGCGGACCCTGTGCCTTTAAACAGCTCATTAGTCTATTTGTCTTAAAAGTATCGTCTGCGGACCCATGGCCTTTAAACAGCTCATCAGACTATTTGTCTTAAAAGTATCGTCTGCGGACCCATGGCCTTTAAACAGCTCATCAGGATATTTGTCTTAAAAGTATCGTCTGCGGACCCATGGCTTTTAAACAGCTCATCAGGATATTTGTCTTAAAAGTATCGTCTGCGGACCCATAACCTTTAAACAGCTCATTAGGCTATTTGTCTTAAAAGTATCGTCTGCGGACCAATGGCCTTTAAACAGCGCATTAGTCTATTTGTCTTAAAAGTATCGTCTGCGGACCCATGACCTTTAAACAGCTCATTAGGCTATTTGTCTTAAAAGTATCGTCTGCGGACCCTGTGCCTTTAAACAGCTCATTAGTCTATTTGTTTTAAAAGTATAGTCTGCGGACTCATGGCCTTAAAACAGCTCATCAGACTATTTGTCTTAAAAGTATCGTCTGCGGACCCATTGCCTTTAAACAGCTCATTAGGCTATTTGTCTTAAAAGTATCGTCTGCGGACCCATGGCCTTTAAACAGCTCATTAGGCTATTTGTCTTAAAAGTATCGTCTGCGGACCCATGGCCTTTAAACAGCTCATCAGACTATTTGTCTTAAAAGTATCGTCTGCGGACCCATGACCTTTAAACAGCTCATTAGCCTATTTGTCTTAAAAGTATCGTCTGCGGACCCTGTGCCTTTAAACAGCTCATTAGTCTATTTGTCTTAAACGTATCGTCTGCGGACCCATGGCCTTTAAACAGCTCATCAGACTATTTGTCTTAAAAGTATCGTCTGCGGACCCATGGCCTTTAAACAGCTTATTAGTCTATTTGTCTTAAAAGTATCGTCTGCGGACCCATGACCTTTAAACAGCTCATTATGATATTTGTCTTAAAAGTATCGTCTGCGGACCCATGACCTTTAAACAGCTCATTATGATATTTGTCTTAAAAGTATCGTCTGCGGACCCATGGCCTTTAAACAGCTCATTAGGCTATTTGTCTTAAAAGTATCGTCTGCGGACCCATGGCCTTTAAACAGCGCATTAGTCTATTTGTCTTAAAAGTATCGTCTGCGGACCCATGGCCTTTAAACAGCTCATTAGGCTATTTGTCTTAAAAGTATCGTCTGCGGACCCATGGCCTTTAAACAGCTTATTAGTGGATTTGTCTTACACGTATCGTCTGCGGACCCATGGCCTTTAAACAGCTTATTAGTGTATTTGTCTTAAAAGTATCGTCTGCGGACCCATGGCCTTTAAACATCTCATTTTGGTAATTTGTCTTAAAAGTATCGTCTGCGGACCCATGGTCTTTAAACAGCTCATTAGCCTATTTGTCTTTAAAGTATCGTCTGAGGACCCATGGCGTGTATACAGCTCATTAGTCTATTTGTCCTAAAAGTATCGTCTGCGGACCCATGGCCTTTAAACAGCTCATAAGGCTATTTGTCTTTAAAGTATCGTCTGCGGACCCATGACCTTTAAACAGCTCCTTTGGTTATTTGTCTTAAAAGTATCGTCTGCGGACCCAGTGCCTTTAAACAGCTCATTATGGCTTTTTGTCTTAAAAGTATCGTCTACGGACCCATGGCCTTTAAACAGCTCATTTGGCTATTTGTCTTAAACGTATCGTCTGCGGACCCAGTGCCTTTAAACAGCTCATTATGGCTTTTTGTCTTAAAAGTATCGTCTACGGACCCATGGCCTTGAAACAGCTCCTTTGGCTATTTGTCTTAAACGTATCGTCTGCGGACCCAGTGCCTTTAAACAGCTCATTAGGCTATTTGTCTTAAAAGTATCGTCTGCGGACCCATGGTGTTTAAACAGCTCATTAGGCTATTTGTCTTAAAAGTATCTTCTGCGAACCCATGGCCTTTAAACAGCTCATAAGGCTATTTGTCTTAAAAGTATCGTCTGCGGACCCATGGCCTGTATACAGCTCATTAGTCTATTTGTCTTAAAAGTATCGTCTGCGGACCCATGGCCTTTAAAACAGCTCATAAGGCTATTTGTCTTAAAAGTATCGTCTGCGGACCCATGACCTTTAAACAGCTCCTTTGGTTATTTGTCTTAAAAGTATCGTCTGCGGACCCAGTGCCTTTAAACAGCTCATTATGGCTTTTTGTCTTAAAAGTATCGTCTACGGACCCATGGCCTTGAAACAGCTCCTTTGGCTATTTGTCTTAAACGTATCGTCTGCGGACCCAGTGCCTTTAAACAGCTCATTAGGCTATTTGTCTTAAAAGTATCGTCTGCGGACCCATGGTCTTTAAACAGCTTATGAGGTTATTTGTCTTAAAAGTATCGTCTGCGGACCCATGGCTTTTAAACAGCTCATCAGGATATTTGTCTTAAAAGTATCGTCTGCGGACCCATAACCTTTAAACAGCTCATTAGGCTATTTGTCTTAAAAGTATCGTCTGCGGACCCATGGCCTTTAAACAGCGCATTAGTCTATTTGTCTTAAAAGTATCGTCTGCGGACCCATGGCCTTTAAACAGCTCATTAGGCTATTTGTCTTAAAAGTATCGTCTGCGGACCCATGGCCTTTAAACAGCTTATTAGTGGATTTGTCTTACACGTATCGTCTGCGGACCCATGGCCTTTAAACAGCTTATTAGTGTATTTGTCTTAAAAGTATCGTCTGCGGACCCATGGCCTTTAAACATCTCATTTTGGTAATTTGTCTTAAAAGTATCGTCTGCGGACCCATGGTCTTTAAACAGCTCATTAGCCTATTTGTCTTTAAAGTATCGTCTGAGGACCCATGGCGTGTATACAGCTCATTAGTCTATTTGTCCTAAAAGTATCGTCTGCGGACCCATGGCCTTTAAACAGCTCATAAGGCTATTTGTCTTTAAAGTATCGTCTGCGGACCCATGACCTTTAAACAGCTCCTTTGGTTATTTGTCTTAAAAGTATCGTCTGCGGACCCAGTGCCTTTAAACAGCTCATTATGGCTTTTTGTCTTAAAAGTATCGTCTACGGACCCATGGCCTTTAAACAGCTCATTTGGCTATTTGTCTTAAACGTATCGTCTGCGGACCCAGTGCCTTTAAACAGCTCATTATGGCTTTTTGTCTTAAAAGTATCGTCTACGGACCCATGGCCTTGAAACAGCTCCTTTGGCTATTTGTCTTAAACGTATCGTCTGCGGACCCAGTGCCTTTAAACAGCTCATTAGGCTATTTGTCTTAAAAGTATCGTCTGCGGACCCATGGTGTTTAAACAGCTCATTAGGCTATTTGTCTTAAAAGTATCTTCTGCGAACCCATGGCCTTTAAACAGCTCATAAGGCTATTTGTCTTAAAAGTATCGTCTGCGGACCCATGGCCTGTATACAGCTCATTAGTCTATTTGTCTTAAAAGTATCGTCTGCGGACCCATGGCCTTTAAAACAGCTCATAAGGCTATTTGTCTTAAAAGTATCGTCTGCGGACCCATGACCTTTAAACAGCTCCTTTGGTTATTTGTCTTAAAAGTATCGTCTGCGGACCCAGTGCCTTTAAACAGCTCATTATGGCTTTTTGTCTTAAAAGTATCGTCTACGGACCCATGGCCTTGAAACAGCTCCTTTGGCTATTTGTCTTAAACGTATCGTCTGCGGACCCAGTGCCTTTAAACAGCTCATTAGGCTATTTGTCTTAAAAGTATCGTCTGCGGACCCATGGCCTTTAAAACAGCTCATAAGGCTATTTGTCTTAAAAGTATCGTCTGCGGACCCATGACCTTTAAACAGCTCCTTTGGTTATTTGTCTTAAAAGTATCGTCTGCGGACCCAGTGCCTTTAAACAGCTCATTATGGCTTTTTGTCTTAAAAGTATCGTCTGCGGACCAATGGCCTTTAAACAGCGCATTAGTCTATTTGTCTTAAAAGTATCGTCTGCGGACCCATGACCTTTAAACAGCTCATTAGGCTATTTGTCTTAAAAGTATCGTCTGCGGACCCTGTGCCTTTAAACAGCTCATTAGTCTATTTGTCTTAAAAGTATCGTCTGCGGACCCATGGCCTTTAAACAGCTCATCAGACTATTTGTCTTAAAAGTATCGTCTGCGGACCCATGACCTTTAAACAGCTCATTAGGCTATTTGTTTTAAAAGTATCGTCTGCGGACCCTGTGCCTTTAAACAGCTCATTAGTCTATTTGTCTTAAAAGTATCGTCTGCGGACCCATGGCCTTTAAACAGCTCATCAGACTATTTGTCTTAAAAGTATCGTCTGCGGACCCATGACCTTTAAACAGCTCATTAGGTTATTTGTCTTAAAAGTATCGTCTGCGGACCCATAACCTTTAAACAGCTCATCAGGATATTGTCTTAAAAGTATCGTCTGCGGACCCATAACCTTTAAACAGCTCATCAGGATATTTGTCTTAAAAGTATCGTCTGCGGACCCATGGTCTTGAAACAGCTCATGAGGTTATTTGTCTTAAAAGTATCGTCTGCGGACCCATGGCTTTTAAACAGCTCATCAGGATATTTGTCTTAAAAGTATCGTCTGCGGACCCATAACCTTTAAACAGCTCATTAGGCTATTTGTCTTAAAAGTATCGTCTGCGGACCCATGGCCTTTAAACAGCTCATCAGACTATTTGTCTTAAAAGTATCGTCTGTGGACCCCTGACCTTTAAACAGCTCATTAGGTTATTTGTCTTAAAAGTATCGTCTGCGGACCCATAACCTTTAAACAGCTCATCAGATTATTTGTCTTAAAAGTATCGTCTGCGGACCCATAACCTTTAAACAGCTCATCAGGATATTTGTCTTAAAAGTATCGTCTGCGGACCCATGGTCTTTAAACAGCTTATGAGGTTATTTGTCTTAAAAGTATCGTCTGCGGACCCATGGCTTTTAAACAGCTCATCAGGATATTTGTCTTAAAAGTATCGTCTGCGGACCCATAACCTTTAAACAGCTCATTAGGCTATTTGTCTTAAAAGTATCGTCTGCGGACCCATGGCCTTTAAACAGCGCATTAGTCTATTTGTCTTAAAAGTATCGTCTGCGGACCCATGGCCTTTAAACAGCTCATTAGGCTATTTGTCTTAAAAGTATCGTCTGCGGACCCATGGCCTTTAAACAGCTTATTAGTGGATTTGTCTTACACGTATCGTCTGCGGACCCATGGCCTTTAAACAGCTTATTAGTGTATTTGTCTTAAAAGTATCGTCTGCGGACCCATGGCCTTTAAACATCTCATTTTGGTAATTTGTCTTAAAAGTATCGTCTGCGGACCCATGGTCTTTAAACAGCTCATTAGCCTATTTGTCTTTAAAGTATCGTCTGAGGACCCATGGCGTGTATACAGCTCATTAGTCTATTTGTCCTAAAAGTATCGTCTGCGGACCCATGGCCTTTAAACAGCTCATAAGGCTATTTGTCTTTAAAGTATCGTCTGCGGACCCATGACCTTTAAACAGCTCCTTTGGTTATTTGTCTTAAAAGTATCGTCTGCGGACCCAGTGCCTTTAAACAGCTCATTATGGCTTTTTGTCTTAAAAGTATCGTCTACGGACCCATGGCCTTTAAACAGCTCATTTGGCTATTTGTCTTAAACGTATCGTCTGCGGACCCAGTGCCTTTAAACAGCTCATTATGGCTTTTTGTCTTAAAAGTATCGTCTACGGACCCATGGCCTTGAAACAGCTCCTTTGGCTATTTGTCTTAAACGTATCGTCTGCGGACCCAGTGCCTTTAAACAGCTCATTAGGCTATTTGTCTTAAAAGTATCGTCTGCGGACCCATGGTGTTTAAACAGCTCATTAGGCTATTTGTCTTAAAAGTATCTTCTGCGAACCCATGGCCTTTAAACAGCTCATAAGGCTATTTGTCTTAAAAGTATCGTCTGCGGACCCATGGCCTGTATACAGCTCATTAGTCTATTTGTCTTAAAAGTATCGTCTGCGGACCCATGGCCTTTAAAACAGCTCATAAGGCTATTTGTCTTAAAAGTATCGTCTGCGGACCCATGACCTTTAAACAGCTCCTTTGGTTATTTGTCTTAAAAGTATCGTCTGCGGACCCAGTGCCTTTAAACAGCTCATTATGGCTTTTTGTCTTAAAAGTATCGTCTACGGACCCATGGCCTTGAAACAGCTCCTTTGGCTATTTGTCTTAAACGTATCGTCTGCGGACCCAGTGCCTTTAAACAGCTCATTAGGCTATTTGTCTTAAAAGTATCGTCTGCGGACCCATGGTGTTTAAACAGCTCATTAGGCTATTTGTCTTAAAAGTATCGTCTGCGGACCCATGGCCTTTAAACAGCTCATAAGGCTATTTGTCTTAAAAGTATCGGTTGCGGACCGCTAGCCTTAAAACAAATCTGCATCTAAAAGATGTTGCCAAGATGATGGAAAATCTCTTAAAATGAAAATATATTAAATTTATTAGAAAATTGTTCTATAAAGCAAATAATATTTATACTGAGTAATAAGAGTTGTTCATGCTTTTGTTACAATGTTTTTGAAAGGCATCTGCTACAGATTCAAATTAAGTCTTCATGTAAGAAACGATTTAAGCTCCTCTTTTCTTATTGTTCAATAAGTAAAACTAGGTGTAACTTTAGAAACGCCTTACATGATATAACTAAGTCAGAAAATTATAAGGCCCGCCTACTTTTGCTATTTGATATATAGTGTTCTAATTTTAGAAATGATAACATGTTCGTGTGAAAAGTCACGCGTTAACCCTTTGTTGATGGGATTTTAGAAACCTCTTAAGTAAAACTCATCTTTTATTGTTGAGACTTTCTGCATATTTACTCTGTAATCTTATTCTAATCAAGCAGGAGTAATTAGATACGGTGCACGGTGTAGACTTATATCAGACTGTAGGGATGTGCAGCTGATCGTGTTCTACATTGGTCGCAAATAACGTCGCATTTAAAGAAAAGAAACATGTAGTGTTGACTATAAGGATATAAACTGAAAACATATAAATACATACTATAATGTGTTCATATGTCTGTAAAATGTAGTTTTATTTTCATTGTAGATCTAGCGTTGTTGATGAAACAATAGTGATTTAAGAAACAATATCGATTGAACGGTTTTTTTTTTAATGCAGACAAAAGCATAATAACTGTGTTGTCCAATCACAGAAGAGTAAACGGTTGTTTAAAAGATAGACTGTCAATCTCTTCTCCTTTGTAATCTTTTTTACGTATATGGGAATCTATGAATAATAAATAACCTCATTTACATAAATGATTGGCAGGTCCGCAGGCGATGTTAAACAAAGGTCCGCAGACGATACTGTTCAACTTTTACGGTTTTAACCGTGTAGATATGGAGATATTTTAACCGATACAAGTTTGTTGTTTAAATCAGAAGTGTCCGAGTGGACTCATCCCAACGATCAATTAGGAGGTACTGTATATAAGTATATTGAAATTATTTGTGTAAAAATTAAACTTCTAATTTCGTGTTATATCGTTGGACATTCCATTTTCGTTAGCATCCCTTTTTCGTGACGTCACTATTTTCGGGCTTATATCACGTGACTTTGTCCTTGCAGCCGATTTGGAACTGTAAAATTATTTCCCAATGGCCAATGTATTTGCTGACATATTTCAACAATAGAATGCATCTTCAACAGTTTTGTAACTTGTTGTCATGGGAGGAATAGCCAAAATACCCTTATTTTTTATATACCAAATTTAAAGAACAGTTTAAACCCCAAAAAGTGGGAAAATCGGACATGAAAATTTACCGTAAAAAGGGTCTTTTGTTGTTTACAAAATGGCGGCTAGGGTCATGTGATTTGTTTGACCTAGTTAGGTCAATGCAATTTTTCATTGGATTTCACATTCCTAAAGGTGCTTACGCATAGAGATGTAAAATAACTAAAATATTTTAAATAATATCCCATTAGAAATATGGCAATTTTGAAATCTGTATTGATCTTTGTGATGATATAAATATAGGATGCTTGCAAACATCCATGCAAACCCTTTAGGTTGACACAGTGGGATAAAAAATGAGAAAGGAAAATAAGTTTAACGAAGATTCAAAGTTGAGTAATTAAAAAAAAAAAGGTTCATATTTATATCAAGGATAATTTCAAATTAATTGATTTAAACTATATAAAATGTTTAATTACTTCAGTTTTTTAGTTTTCAATATGTTACGACCTATTGCCCCTTTTAAAAAAAAAATTTTTTTGTGTGTGTTGTCTTTATGGAAACTGCAAAGTGCCAAAATAATGACGTCACGAAAATAGGATAACAATTTCGGCTTCTGACTTGTTGAACACATGTGTATTCAAGATTATTTTTTTTGTGAATTATTAGTTTTCAAAGGATTTTTTGCTCGAAACTTGGAGGAAATAAATAAATCTTTCAGATAAGACATGAAATTTCGTATCATTCACTAAGCCTTCTGCATATTTTGTCTTTGAAGCCTTACACTCACGAATTACGGATGCTCGAGGATACTGTATAGTATTGATTAAAGTTTTTTGATGTTTAGAGTGTTGGACAATTTGGAGGAGACATTTCTCTATGGAGGGGGGATCGCCGCCAAAATTATTGATCAATATTAATGTTGCATGTGGTGAATTTTCATCCCAAATGTTCGACAGTGCATACTATCAAATGCAACATACAAACTTTACAAATGTATGTCTGTTAAAATCCTAAATGCATTATATAATTCTTTAAAATGCTTAGTTACGTTAGTACTGCAATGCGTAAATATACACAACTGCAAATTTCAAAGACGTCTCCTGTATAAAAGTTTTCAAAAGACCAATGTACATTATTGACATAATGTTATCCATAAAAGTAGGCCTCTTAATACACAAAGTTTTAAATCAGATAAAAGTTAATCCAAGAAGTCAAAATCCTGATTGATAACATGTTGCAATGGTGAACATTCCAAAACTGAAAGTGTTGGCTTATGCTATATGCAAACAATACAAAGTGGAGCAGTTCTCTAGCTAGACTTTTGTCTAGATAGATCTGTTCGATTTAGAAGTCTTCATTTGAACAATTTAAATTATAGTTTTTAGAGTTGATGCAAAGCTCAACAAAAGAACATGAGAATTTTCCGCTCATTCATTTGATAGCTTTTGCAAACTGACATGTTAACATGTTGCGAGTGTACATCGTACAAGTTGTCATTTCACAATTCAACATTTGACAATCCAAACTTTCAACCGGTGTTGAGGTAAACCTTTCATTTTCAGTAACCTCCCGGAAGCGGCAAAAGTCTATACTAATTTGAATGCTCGAAGATAGCTAGTAGATCATCTTCAGACTGTAGTCTTTCCAGAATTTCAGTTGGTAGACTTGAGGATGTTAGTTAGTCCCGCTTTTGGATTTTCGTTAGTGGTAGGCGTGTTAGTGGCTAGCAGCCCGTCGGTAGTGATGACCTGGGCGGTGAATTCGGACCCATTGTCGCTCTGCAGGAGCCAAACTTTCAACCGGTGTCTAGGTAAACCTTTCATTTTCAGTAACCTCCCGGAAGCGGCGAAAGTCTATACTAATTTGAATGTCGTAAACGCTGTTTATTGAACGAAAATCCAAAAGCGGGACTAACTAACATCTACAAGTCTACCAACTGAAATTCTGGAAAGACTACAGTCTGAAGATGATCTACTAGCTATCTTCGAGGGGAGGGGAAGCGGCGAAAGTCTATACTAATTTGAATGTCGTAAACGCTGTTTATTGCCGTTAACATTATTTTATCTCCATTAAATCAGTGTTGTCATTTAAACATGCTGTGTTCATGCCTTTACTATGTGTCTATACATATTTAAATTTCATATTACTACAGATTGAGCAGTGTGTATACAGATTTGAATTAGATTTTTCTACTGGTTCGACAGAGTGTCTATACAGATTTGAATGTGTCAATTTACTAAAGGTTCGACTTCATGTCAGTCTTTAATATTTGTTGAAAGCTGTCTATATAGAAGATCTAAGTGGACACTAGTGACTCGCTAGTCATTTTAAAATGCTTGTTTATACATACTTTTTTTCAATAGGTAGGCCTACGACAGTGTGTCTATACAGATTTGAATTTGATTTTTCAATAGGTCCGACAGTGTGTATTTACAGATTTGAATTTGATTTTTCAATAGGTTCGACAGTGTGTCTATATACATATATGAATTTGACATTTCAATAGGTTCGACAGTGTGTCTATACAGATTTGAATTTGTTTTTTCAATAGGTTTGACAGTGTGTCTATAGAGATTTTAATTTGATTTTACTACCGGTTCGGCAGTCTGTCTATACAGATTTGAATCTCAAAAGAAGTCTTTACCGATTTAGGTCTAAACTCATGAAGTCTCTCAGTCTTTAATATTTGTTGAAAACTGTTTATATATATCT
This sequence comes from Serripes groenlandicus, assembly GCA_031761405.1. Taxonomy (NCBI): domain Eukaryota; kingdom Metazoa; phylum Mollusca; class Bivalvia; order Cardiida; family Cardiidae; genus Serripes; species Serripes groenlandicus. The sequence goes on along the minus strand of JASEVX010000478.1, from coordinate 83,623 downwards.
AAAAGGACCCTAGTTACTCATTTTAAAATGTGTGTCTATACATATTTGAATTTGATTTATCTATAGGTTTGACAGTGTTTCTTTACAGATTTAGATCTGACCTCGGGTAGTCTCTTGGTCTTTAACATTAGATGAAAGTATATAGACAGACAGACAGACATACAGAGAGAGAGACATACAGACAGACAGCCAGCCATACAGACAGACAGACAGACGACATACATACAGAGAGAAAGATACAAACAGAGACACATACAGACAGACATAGAGACAGACAGACAGAGACCGACATACATACAGAGAGAAAGAGACGACAAACAGAGACACAGACAGACAGAGAGACACAACACAGAGACACAGAGTGAGACATAGAAAGACCAGGGTTTTCCATGACGCACAAATCCTGCGTCAATGACGCATTTTCAACTCAAATGACCCCCAAAAATAACATCTGTGCGTCCCTATGGACGCAATGTCGGTAAATGAAGTCCATTCTATTTTTCTATAATTTCGGTTTTCCAAAAATCTATATTTAACTTAGTGCATATCCTGCACCAAAACATGCGAAACAAATTCCGACGCTTCCAGGGTCGAATCTGGCGTACGTAATGTTTGTCACACCAAAATACACATATGGGACAACATTTGACCATTTATCTATCGTATAAAGTAAACACAAACGGTCTTACTCACGTTTTTATGTGTTTTAATTTCTTTTTAATCCACCTCTTAGAGGCCTGACATTTAATAACTCACAATGTGGTCGATTTGAACTGAGGATAACCGAATACGGTATTGTGGGTATTGTTGTTAAAGTAAACCAAAATGGATATTTAACGAAATAGTTATATATCTTATTCAAACAAGTTTGGGCGATATTTCGTTTAGTTCTTTTTACCGATTTTGTCTAATTTATTTAACCGAAAACAAATGTGTTACAGATTTCAAATTTTTCGCCGTTGTGAATTGAATTTTGATAGATTAAAGTGGTAAAGAGGTAAGCTGCATACATTTTAGGCTCAAATTAATATAATAATAATTATAGATATGGTTTCTTTATCGTTGCGATATCTATCAAGGATATAAACGGCATAATAACGTGAATCGAGTCTGTCTGAAACATGCTATGGATTTAGACTTCGGTTGACCAATAAATGAGAAACCGAAAGTCTAAATTATTTGGACTATATTTAACTCTGAATGACTGGTTTAAGCTTTATCGTTAACATTATCGGTAATGTAATTGACATTATTAATATTAAAGGGATAATAAAAACAAAGAACAACACACTTGTTTTTGATTGTTTTTTATATCAATCACTTGATAATAAAGTTCTAATTTGGACCCCCAACATTTATAAGATGACCCTCAACTTTGATGACATGGGGGTCACAATGACCCTCAAGTTTCAAAGCATAGGGAAAACCCTGAAGACATACAGACAGACAGACAGACAGACAGACAGAGAAACAGAGACAGACAAAGAGACAACGAGAGAGACATACAGGGAAACAGAGAGACAGACAGACAGAGATAGAACAAATCAAATATGTATAGACACACAGTTGAACCTGTAGAAATATCATTTTCAACTAATATAGATCGAGAGGCCACCCGAAGTGATATCTAAATCTGTATAGACACGCATTTATAACTAGCGAGTAACTAGTTCCTTAATTAAGATCTGTATAATAGACCGTTTTTACCTTATATTAAAGACTAAGAGGATACCCGAGTTGTGATCTAAATCTGTATAGTCACACTGTCGAACTGGTTGAAAAATATCAAATTCAAATCTGTATAGACACTTATATCATAGACCAAGAAACTACCCGAGGTGAGATCTAAATATGTATAGACACGCATTAATAACTCGCGAATAACTAAGTGATACTAATTTTCTGTATGACGTCACACAGCTGGTTCCTGGTCCAAAGAATGATAATGTTGTCATGCGTTGGTTCCTGGCCCAAGCGAAAGGAAAATAATTTTGTCGCACTGACTTTACATACATACATTGTACCAAATGCATAGTTGTAAGATGTACGACGTTGTTGAAATCAACGCGTTGGAATACGTAACTGTCTGACACTGATGTTCTGTTTATCATGTAATTTTAATGTTGTTGAAATCAACACCTTGGAAATATGTACATTCCTGCATAGGCATGTCTATCATTCAAATCATCAGTAAATTTGTTACTTTCTGTTGTATTGTGACATGCTTAAGGTTTGCATTTTCATATTCTCTACATTGTGAAACTTGCATTTCTGCATTATGTAGGCCTATATCATCATTACTATATATGTTTTATTTCTGAGCACTCCAGTATTTACAAATTACGCGTTTAGGATTTTAACAGACATACATTTGTAAAGTTAGTATGTATGCATTTTATAGTATGCACTGTCGAACATTTGGGATGAAAATTCACCACGTGCAACATTAATGTCCGCCAATAATTTTGCCGGCGATCCCCCTCCATATTTCTCCGCCCGTATACCGCGACCACCTACCGGATCCGAAGGATGATGACCAATGAATTTTGATGAAGAAGAAACCTGTCACCACCATGAACAGAACCCTCACGACCCGGGATATGATCAGAGTTGGGACTTTTTTATATTGTCCCCTCCAGTCATGTCTCAATTTGTGTTTGTTAAAAATCTTCCATTGTCAACGTTGGAACTAAATAGGAAGGATTAACTCCATTATCTAGCAACTGCAGTACTCGTTAAAGGTTTGTAAGATTGAAGACAACCCGCCGGCCGCTTTAGTCAGTCCAGCCAGTCGTTTCATCTTTTGAAAACTGGAAAAGTGAAAGCCAAAGAGGGTGTACTTGCTAAAAGTCGCGGACGGACGAATCGGGAGCCCATTTTCCCCATTGGTGATGCCTAGAGAGATTGGAGTCAATAGGTCAAAGGTCAAGTTCACTGTGACCTTCTATATGGAAACAGGCCATGGTTAAAGTTTTCGTGCAAGCTAGCATTTACCCTTATAACTAACATACACTTAGGCCTGTGATCTTCAAGTTGGTTTTGCCTAGAAAGTTTGCAGTTACTAGGTCAAAGGTCAAGGTCACTGTGACCTTTCTGTAAAGTATTAAGTAACAGTTAATGGTTAAAGTTTTTGTGAAAGCTAGCATTTACCCTTATAACTTACATACGCCTAGGCCTATGATCTTCAAACTTGGTATGGACATATATCATAGCAAGTTGGTGATGCCTAGTGAGTTTGGAGTCAATAGGTCAAAGGTCAAGTTCACTAAATGATCCGATTTCGAGTAGATATAGGTGTGGCGAGTTCATTTCCAGTATCGAAATTTTATCCCGCAGTGGCCATTTTTATTCAAAATGGCCACCGAAACCTTAAAGTGCTCTGATTTCGATGAAATTTGGTTTTCAAGTACATATAAGTGTGATGAGTTCATTCCCGGTATCGAAATTGTATCCCACGGCAGCCATTTTAGATTCAAAATGGCCGCCGACATCTAAAAATGCTCCTATTTTAATGAAACTTGGTTTTCAAGTACATATAGGTGTGGCGAGTTCATTCCCGGTATCGACATTTTATCGTCGCACGCCACTTTCAATATGGCCGCCAAAAAGGCGGGAAAATTGAATGTTTGCCGGTTTTGGGGATATATGTGACTTCCATATCTTAGTAACTACTTGATGCATTCCATTGAAACGTTATACAGCCCTTCCCAACCATTACACCTATGAAAATAATCAAGTTAAATAACTCTATCCTGCATATAATGCAAATTATCACCTTGTGGTTAATGTTTAGCATTCAATTACATTAGTGTCCATTATTTCAGTAATCAAATAAGCGGTGGAATAACATGCTGTCCTCCGACAGCTCTTGTTGCTTTTATAAGTGCATATATTTCTGATTTTGACAGGGGAACTTTATCACATACATAACTATTCAGTGCGCCCTTGGCCGCCATATCCGCGATTTCATTTCCCTGGAAGTCGACATGAGCTGGACACCAAACTAATGAAACTTTGATATTGTTTACATAGCACTGATCATGTAGGAATAGTACATTTTCTACAATATCAGGTCTAGAGTTACAGTAACTATATCTATTTTGGATGGATTGTAGTGCCGAAAGTGAGTCAGACAGGATAGCAATTCGGTTTGGTCTGTTAGCTAGAGTCCAGTTAAGTGCATATCTTATGGCAGTGACCTCTGCTGCAATATATTGATAAATGTTTGCTAAGTCTTTGAGCTATGGTGATGTTTCGCTGTGGAATGACCATTGCAGCAGAAACTGCATTTTCTGTATTTTTGCTACCATCTGTGAATATTTGAAGGTGCTCCGAATAGATCTCGTCTACATAGACTTTGTTTTTTTTCAAAATATTGGGATTGTCTTTTTTTGTAAATTGAGAACTTAGGGATATGTCGACTTTGGGAGTAGATAACATCCATGGGGCGTCCAGACGCTGTTATTTCTTTTATATGCGGCTGAAAGTTGAATTTTTTATCAAGCGTCATACCTAAAAATTTGACTGACTTTTGAAATTTTATTTTTGTGCCTCCTAATTTTAGGTCTACTGGGTGCTGTTTTCTGTTTCCGAATAATATCCCTACTGTTTTTGATTGTGAAATTTTGAAACCCCATTTCGGACCAGAGCCATATGGAGTCCAGCCCTACTTGTGCCTTTTTTTGTAGGGTTTTGAAACGGACTCCCCTTAGCCATCCGCCCGAGTCATCCGCAAATTGGCTAATTACCATCCCAGTCCCCTTTATTGCATCTGGGAGATCATTAATAAGAAGTGAAAAGAGTAAAGGGGATATTCAGGGTGCATCTCGTTAGTGTTTCACTGTCCAAGATAGCATTCCCGACTTTAACCCTTATCTTTCTATCCAGCAGAAAGGACTTTATATATAACTAAATCATCGCCCTGTGACTCGTGTTTTTGTAATTTATATAAGATACCTGAGTGCCATGCTAAGTCGAATGCGGCCTCCAGGTCTAGGAAGATAGCTAGAAAGTAATGACCCTTGTTTTTAGCACAAAGGACATCATGATGTAGTCGAGCAAGCTGATCAAGTGCACTGCGCCCCTTCCGAAAGCCGCATTGGAAGGGGTTTATTACTTTTTTTGATTCTAAGTATATTTCTAAACGCGTCTTAACCATCCCTTCCAGCAATTTCCCGGGGTGAGAGGTTAGACTAATAGAATTTAGGATCATTTGGGTCTTTGTCTTTTTAGCTCACCTGAGCTTTGCTCAAGGTGAGTTATTGTGATCACCTTTTGTCCGGCGTGGGGGTGGGGCTATTTTGCCTTATATGGCTATAGTGAAAAATTAAAAAATCTCCTTCTCCGAAAGTGTCAGGCCGATTTTCAAATAATTTTGTAGAAATGTTCCTTAAGTGACCCACTTTCAGATTCCTTTAAGCCATGTTGATTGGTCAAAAAACATGGCCGCCAGTTGGCAGGGTTATTTTGCATCATATGGCTATGTTCTATAGTGAAAACTTAAAAAGTCTTCTCCTCCAAAAGTGTCAGGCCGATTTTCAAATAATTTTGTAGAAATGTTCCTAGGGTGACCCTCTATCAGATTTCTTTAAGCCAAGTTGATTGGTCGGAAACTATGGCCGCCAGGGGGGCCGAGCTTAAATAGCTAAAGTGAAGACAAAAAAATCAGGTGAGCGATTCCAGGGCCATCATGGGCCTCTTGTTTTGGTAAAAGTATAACGCAGGCGACTTTCCAATCCTTGGGATACTCCCCATCCCGCCATACCTTATTGAAGAATGAAAGCCAGAGTTGTAAGGCTGATTCAGGCATATGTTTGAACATTGTGTATGTAAGTTTGTCCAGACCCGCAGCGGTATTTTTCCTGCTACTAATGCAATCTTTTAATTCTTTTAAAGTGAAGTCATGGTTGAACAGATTTGTGTCTGGCCAAAACTTCTGGGTCGATATTGTCTTCACTAGAGACTTTGACATAGTGTTTGACAAGTATTTTTGCTTTGTCAAGGGAGGTAATAGCTTCTTTGTTGTTTCCCTTTAGGATGGGAGTTGATCTGATTGGATTACCCTTAATTCTGAGTTTAGAGGCCTCTTTGTAGTTGACCATGTTGACTTCACTTGGATGACGTTTAATATTGATGAGGCATTTTTTTCTTTCCTTGATTGCATTTTCACATTCTTCATTCCACCAAGGTACATTTTTCCTATTGTGTTTTACTCACTGGTTTAGAAGCAGGGATAGCCTCTATTGCGACCTTCAGAAATTGTTCCGTTATTTTTATTTTTACATTTATATCATCATCACAGACTTCAGTAGTGGTGATTTCCTCACTTTTCATGTAGAAAGCATCCCAATCAGCTTTATTAAAGTTGAATCTCTCCTCAGTAACTTGATTTTCATTATTTTTATACGCCCGTTTTGAAAAAGCGGATCGTATTATAGTTTTACCTGCGGCGTAGGGGCGATCGGGCGGGCGGCGTCCAGTATGTTGTCAGCTCAATCACTTTAAAAGCCTTTGTCCAATCATCACCAAATTTGGTCAGAATGTGTATTGGGATAATATCTCAGACAAGTTCGATAACTAGCTATATCGCTTAAATCAATCAAGAGTTATCACCCTTTAATTATAGAAATTACCCAAAATTGGTCTTGTCAGCTCAATAACTTTAGAAGCCTTTGTCCAATCATTACCAAATTTATTGTGTATTGGCATAATATCTCGGACAAGTTCGATAACTAGCCATATCACTTTAGTCAATCAAGAGTTATCGCCCTTTAATTATAGAAATTACACAAAAGTGGTCTTGTCAGCTCAATAACTTTAGAAGTCTTTGTCCAATCATCACCAAATTTTGTCAGAATGTGTATTGGCGTAATCTCTCAGACAAGTTCGATAACTAGCCATATTACTCCAGTCGATAGAGAGTTATTGTCCTTTAATTTTAGAAATTACCTAAAATTGGTCTTGTTAGCTAAATAACTTGTGAAGCCTTTATCCGATCATCACCAAATTTAGACAATATGTTGATGGGCAGAATATCTTGGTCAGGTTTGATAACTTACAAAGTTATCTTAGTCACTACACAATTATGTCCCTCGAAATGGCCAAAACTGTACTAACAGTGTCCGCTCTCTAAGTGTGGCTGATGTACAACAACTTATCACTATACTTGGTCTCAAAAAAACAGGACGGGCGTATTTTGTGACATTTGGCGCTCTTGTTCTTATTTATTGTTATTATTATTGGGAAGTGGTCTGTACCCCAGTTGTCCTGCAGGATTTGCCAAAAAAAAAAGTTGGTCCCATCATTGTGCAGCACGAGGTTGTGTAAATCAATCCACTCCTCGACGGCAGATCCTCATATAATGTTAAGTGCGTTGAAGTCCCCAGTAATTACTAAGTCCCCTTTTGATAAGATATTGTCTAAGTGGCCTAAAGATGTAGGGTCGCACCCCCTTGAGTACATGTTAACCAGATAGAAGGGAGATTGGCCAAAGAATACTTGAATAATTTGAAGCTCAAGTTTTGTAACCCCTTTCTGATCCAAAACGTTGTCTATGATGATGTTTTTGTAATTTATTCCATGTTTGATGTAAATGGCTAAACCGCCGCAGATTTGGTCATTTTTATTATCCCCTCGGTTACGAAGTAAGCGAGAAAGGGATATAGTAATGGGACCGTCCGTATGTATGTGTGTCCGTCCGTCCGTCCGTCCTTCCGTCCGTAACATACCTTGTCATCACTCTACACTAACCATTTCTTGACAGATCTTAACCAAACTTGGTATAAAGTAAGTATATGGTAATATCTTGAAGCTTGAAGCCTATTGATTTTCAAGGTCATAGGTCAAAGGTCAAGCCCAAAATTGGACTTGCAATATTTTCAGCTGTGGCAACCTTGTCACCACTCTACACTGACCATTACTTGACGAATTTTAACAAAACTTGGTATAAAGTTACTTTATGATAATAGCTTGAAGCCTATTGATTTTTAAGGTCATAGGTCAAAGGTCAAGCTCAAAATTGGACTTACAATATTTTCAGCTGTGACAGCCTTGTCACCACTCTACACTGACCATTCCTTGACCGATCTTTATAAAACTTATTATACAGTTAGTTTATGATAATATTTGAAGCCTATTGATTTTCAAGGTCATAAGTCAAAGGTCAAGCCAAAAATTGCACTTACACTATTTTCAGCTGTGGCAACCTTGTCACCACTCTACACTGACCATTACTTTACAGATTTTAACCAAACTTGGTATACAGTTACTTTATGATAATATCTTGAAGCCTATTCATTTTCAAGGTCATAGGTCAAAGGTCAAACTCAAAATTGGACTTACAATATTTTCAGCTGTGGCAGCCTTGTCACAACTCTACACTGACCATTCATTGACCGATCTTAATAAAACTTAATATACAGTTAGTTTATGATATGTCTTGAAGCCTATTGGTTTTCAAGGTCAAAGGTCATGCCCAAAATTGAACTTGATTGAACTTACAATATATCTCAGCTGTGGCAACCTTGTCACCACTCTACATTGACCATTCCTTGACAGATCTTATCCAAACTTGGCATACAGTTAGTTTGTGACAATATTTTGAAGCCTATTGATTCAAGGTCATAGGTCAAAGATCGAAGTCAAAAATTGGATTTAAATATTTAGATCACAAGAGAACTCAATGTGATGATTGAAAGCCGAGGGGATGCATCCGCTTTGCGGTGCCCTTGTTTTTATAATGCTTATATTCAACTTTGTATCCCCTGATATTTTTAGTTGTTTTTTCAGATAATTCTGTTTCCTGAATACATATAATGTCGATATGATTGAGGTCCAGAAAGTGCTTAATTTCAGTATGTGTGTGAACTATTTATTTATTTATAGGCCATTATTTTTGAGCCTCTATTTTTCGTAGGTGTGCCCATGTTAAGCCGTTTGCATCCACTCGCAGTTTTGAATGGGGAAGTGAGACTTTTTAGCCTAGGCCCATGAATGAGTGTGCCATTTGGCTTATTCTTGTGTTTGTCATTGCTAAAGGGAGTAAAGGGGTATTTGAGTGGGTATATGAATTCTGTGTAGGGTGAGTGAAAGGGGTGCGGGTTGACTTTTTGGCAGTATCAGAGGACTTGGTTGTAGGGTTTTGCTGTTTTGCTCTAAGAATTTTAATGATTAAGTCGTAATGAAACCCCCCGGTGAGATTGGAGGTCTGGGCAGACATTTACAGATTGTCTTTGAAGCTGCCAGCAGATTTCCGCAGCCCGAGCCCAAGAACAACCATTTCTGTTTTTGTATGATTGTATTTTAGAGGCTTTAATATATTCCGGGCACAATCTATATCTCGCAGTATGTGTCCCTGTACAATTTGGACAGCGGATAGGGTACTCACAATCCCCACTCCCGTGGTCCTCTGCACAACGGGCACATTTTACCGTACTTTTACATTTATACGCAGTGTGGCCGAAACCCTGACAATTAAAACATCTTAGTGGCTGAACTTGATAACTTGATAACTTGATAAAGACTTCTGAATTTTTAATCTTTATAAGATTCGGTAATTTCTCTCCGAAAAATTTGTTTTACTATCCCCGTAGCTTTGTTGTATCTGTTGAATATCCTAGAGATATTTAAAATTGGGACCTTATTTTCACCTACTACCTCTAAATGAGCTAACCAATCTTCTATTTTGTCCCGCGTGTGTATGTGAATAACACCTTCCACAGTTGCGCATTCCTCTAGTAGGAACGAGTTGCATGTATTCTTACATATGACCAGAGGAGCGAGATTTCTAATTTGGTTCAGGGTTTCGGCCGATTTTGGTTTAACAAGTAGGGTCCCGTTTTTAAGTGGAATAATACAGTCCACTATCCCGGCCAAAGTTCTGTCTCGTGCGAGGGCTAAGGGTGAAACTCCCCCAAAGTCCCTCTCACCCACTGACTTGATGAATAACTTAAACGACCACTTGTTTTTTGAATAACATGCATTTGGCCGGGATTGATGGCCGCACCAAACCCTTCCACATTTGAGATCATGTTGATCGGTACAGTGAATAAGCACAGAGAAAATGATACGAAACACACTATAAACTACAATAGATAACTTAAAATTATTGTGTTGAAAGTCCGCCTATGGCAACCGAGAAAGAAAGCTTTCACTGATAACTGAAGAACCTTTCGGACAGAGCACCGAACTAGAACTAGAACGCTACTATTTAGTTTAGGCGTAGAGGCACTCTCGCTATTATTGAGCTAAAAAGAAAGACACGATTAATATCTACACTAAGCATACAATTTTCCTCTGAAACAGATAACAAATACTATGTATAATATATATATATATATATATGTATAAGTGTTTAATACACTGTGTAAAGAGCAGTGTATTAAAAGTTAGTTAATGGGTTGTGGAAAGGGAAAGGTCGTTTTATAGTCTACTTTGAATTATTGCAATTTGTTTTACGACTTTTACATAAGATTTTCAAATATTGCAATAGTAGTAAAATGATAGCTATTCGTCAGCGAGAGTATTTCTAATATGAACTTTAGGTTCATTTGTTGTTTGTATGTTAATGATGGTTCTCCTCTTCTGGAAACGTGTCATACGTCTGGTTGGTTGCTATTTTGTTAATTATAATAATAAATAATGCTTCTAAATGCCGTTTTACTTCATTTTTCAAAGTCCGATTTTTATTTTTTTCACTAATACCCTTCGTAGTCACAGAATCTAAAAAAGTTAATATAGTCCGAATCACTCATTTTCCTAGTCTTTATAAGTCTTTATATTCACTAAGAGTTTCTAAGAAAACGTCCTTCCACCTTGGTGCCAAGTCTGCGAATCCACCGTAGGGTTATCGTTTCATTATTTAAAGTCAGAATACCTGTGCTATTTAGGTAATATACTGAGCCAAACAAGTAACGATACATACTTAAGATCATTTGTAAATTCTTAAAGCTTAAACTTGTGTGTGATTACATGATTGCTTAAACGTATGACTGTTTTCACAGACCATTATCGATTATTGTAGAATATCGTGTTACTGGCAATAGGGATTTTTACGTTTTTGGGGGCGGGGCTCATATAGCTAAAGTAAAAAAAAAAAAAACAGGTGAGCGATTCCAGGGCCATCATGGCCCTCTTGTTTGGAAAACTGTTCATAAAATTACGATATTGAACAGTTTTGCACGCACTGCACGGGAAACCCATCATGATTCAATTCAATTCAATTCAGATTTTATTGCATAATCGGGCCACCGGCCCATACACAAGTTGTATACATTTATACATTTTACAAATTGTGATTTTGTGTAAGGGATATCATACAATCAAATTAATAATGATACAAATAAACAATAATGTGCCCTATCTACAAGAACATCATTGCTATACAAATTCGTTTAACATTAATATTGCAATAATCAAACATGTCTCAATTGTTAAATCAGTATAGTATCTATAACTATAGTATATAGTTAAACATATATTATATCACTAACATACGGTAATCATGCGACACAAATACAATCTCATAATAAAAGAACGAGCTTAATCCACTTTAGAAATTCATATGATGAACATGTATCGACATAAAATTATACGCATTTCACAGATATTGTACCTGTATTGTGAAAACATAGGCAAAATTCAATATTTCTCTGCTGTAATTATGCCGAGACTGAATGCAAATCAACGCCTTATAGCCATTGGTATGCTACAAGCAAACTTACGTCACGCTGACGTCGCTGCTCACTTTGGAGTGTCTAGGTTGACTATAACCCGACGTTTAGACCGTTATCGTGCCCTTGGTTCTGTTAATGACCGTCCCCGTTCTGGTAGGCCTCGTGAAACGACTCCTGCACAGGACCGTCACGTAAGGACGTCACACTTACGTGACCGGTTTCTTCCATCTACTGTTACTGCTGCTGTAACACATGGTCGTACACACAACAGAATTAGTGCTCAAACAGTCCGAAACAGACTCGCCGAGCGTGGTATACGTCCGTATCATGGGCCTATATTAACCCAACGTCATCGCGTATTCAGACGTCAGTTGGCCACTGGACACTTGAATTGGACAAGAAATCAATGGAATACGGTAATGTCCACTGATGAGTCGCGTTTTTGTTTGAGGCGAGGAGATGGACGTGCTAGAGTATACCGTAGGGTCGGTGAACGTTATGCTGACGTCTGTGTGCACGAGGTGGACCGTTACGGTGGTGGAAGTATCATGGTTTGGGGCGAAATATCCTACCAGAATCGCACTCCATTGGTTATTGTGCGTGGGAATCGAACGGGACAACGTTATCGAGACGAAATTTTAACACCAGTTGTCGTGTCATTTCTTAACGCTCACGTGAACGTCACGTTGTTCCAGCAAGACAATGCTAGGTGCCATACAGCACATGTATGCCGCAATCGTCTTACCCAACAAAACATCAATGTTCTAGATTGGCCTGCTTGTTCACCAGATTTGTCCCCAATAGAACATCTTTGGGATGGCCTGGACCGTCGGATTAGACGTCGCAATCCCCAAACATTAGCGCAATTGGAGTTTTTTTTTATTCAAGAGTGGAATGCCATTCCACAGCGAGATATTCAAACACTGTGCAATTCTATGCGTAGTCGATGCACTGCTGTAATGAATGCACAGGGAGGTCACACCCGGTATTAACAAATTCCAGAACTTAACATTTTCATCAGTCCATTTTCTTATTGATTTTCAAAAAGTTTAACTGAAATTGAAGCATAATAATCAATTTAAATTATGTATCAAAGACCATATTTTCAAAATGCTTAAAAACATATTCATATTACTGACCCACGATAAAATTATATCCAATTGATGTCATGTATCGTAACTTGTTTGGCTCAGTATATAACGGATTGTTTTAACAGTTCAATTTGGGTTAAAGAATATGTTATTCAGTTTAAGAATTGTCAATTTTTAAGAGCTGAAAAGGTTTAGGCAATTGTATATGTGGGAAGTATGTTAAGGAAACTTCTTTGGTTATTTGTGGGGTTTTTATATGGGCTTTTTAACGGATACTGTTCGTTTATGTTCGGAAATGAAATAGTTTGCTCACGACAAGAACATATTTGGTGTAAGGGATACGCTAAAACACAAATCATCTATTAGAGAATACAGGACATATCCAAATAATTAACGAGTTCAGTGTTTCAAAGGTCAGAAACTGATCTACCTTTATCCTTGGGGAACAATTCAGACCAATATGGGTTTGTATATCCGTGAAATCTAATATCGGTTTGTATTATTCGATACTGCTTCATGATTTATAGCTAGGACCAGTCCAGATATAAAATAACTTATCAAAAATCCGGGTGATGTTTGTTGTAGTCCCTGGAAGCTCCGTCAACAGCGTTGTGCGCTGTCAACCCAGGGGTTGTGAGTTCATACCCCAGCTCGGCCAACTTTCTTTCCGACGTTTGACAACAGCCACTGAGACAAGCGTTATTACATTTTCACGAATAAGCTGTGGTATATGGAAAGGCAGCCAGTTGCTAAGAAGTTATTGTGTGGAGAACTGGTGTGCGATAGACAGAAACACCGTGGGTAAGTGAACTGGTTGCCGTGATATGACTGAATATTTGTTGAAAAGAGCATTAAAATCCAATTGATTTATTTAAATTATGCTTGTAGGAACTTGTCGTATTCAAGTTTAACGTGGCATGCTTACTAATCTCTATTTGCTGCACGAATAGAAGGAAATATGCCGTGCTCGAGTGGTCAGCTTCGTTGATTTGGAACCGGGCGTCCCGGGTTCGATCCCAAGTCGCGCCACAATTAGTAGCGTAGTACTGGTATGTTTACCTAGGGATCATGAATAAGTGAACTGTCGCCGTGATATAAATCAAATAATGTTGAAAACGGCGTACAACCCCAACAAACAAACTTTACTAATAGACGCACGTACGTTTTAATACGTTAAATGTTTTATTTCCTGCTTGCTTTTTACTCTGGTTTATCAACTGATCACAAATTCTTGATTCCGACTGATTTTTGTTATCACATTTCAGTGTTAAAACGCTAAACGGTGTATTATTTATACCAGTGTTAAACTCAATGCTTCTACAGAAAACAAGGTCACAGTTAGATTTATTGCATTCGCTTGTTCGCAAATGAAAACGCTATCACTCCAAACACTGTATTATTATATATAGCTGAATACAGACAATGTATTGTCCGTGTAAATTCAACTGTCGCTCGATGAATACATAACATGACCAGTGTACATGGTACATATATAAGACACATACGTTATAATATACTCATCATGTTACATTGAATTTAAACTTTCAACAATTGTTCAGTTATAACACGGTGTTTTCTGGGTAAGTTACCAGTACTACTGGTCCTTTTATCCTGACACCAGTCTGTCGAACCCATGACCTCCACACCCGAGGCGGACGCTCTACTACTACACCCACCGAGGTATTAGGATATTTGTAAAGAATGGATGGTGTTTCTACGAAAGCCTATTAGGACCATCGGAGAAAAAATATATTGTAAAGTCGTAATAACGCGAAAAAGGGCGTTATAATGCGAAAAAAGACGAATAACGCGACACAAGGCGAAGTAACGCAAAAGAAGGCATAATAACGCAAAGTAAAGGCGTACTAATGCAAAGAAAGGCGTAGTAACGCGAAATAAATGCATTATAACGCGAAACAATGCGTATTAACGCTAATAAAAAGCGTTATAACGCTAAATTAAGGCAGAATAACACGGAAATAAAGGCGTAAAAACGCAAAATAAAGGCGTTATAAAGCTAAACAAAGGCGTATTAACACTAATAACAGGCGTTATTACGAGAAAGAAAGGCGTAGTAACGCGAATATAAAGTCGTAATAACGCGAAACAAAGGCGTTATAACGCTAAACAAAGGCGTATTAATGCTAATAAAAGGCGCGAACATGAAGTCGCAATAACGCGAAAAAAGGCGTTCTAACGCAAAATAAAGTCGTTATAAGGCCTTTTTACCTATATATAAATCGATTACTGCTTTGAAGACTCCTTTTCAACACTGGACCTCAGCCACTGAAAAAGCATGGCGTATAGGTTGATCTGGGTCGTCGATCGTAGCTCAGCCAATGAAAAAACATAGCGAATTGGTTGATCTGGGTCGTAGATCCATGGTTGAAAAGGAGTCTTCAAAGCAGTAATCGATATATATATATATATATATATAGTTCAAAAAGGCCTTTTATTAGCGATAAAACGCCTTTATTTCGCGTTATAATGCCTTTATTTTCGCGTTATTACGGCATTATTTCGCGTTATAACGCTTTTTATTCGAGTTATAATGCCTTTTTCCCTCGTTACTACTCCTTCCTTCGCATTATTATGCCTTTACTTTGCGTTATTATGCCTTTTTTCGCGTTACTTCGCCTTTTTTCGCATTAAAACGCCGTTATTAGGACTTTACAATATTTACTTTTTCTCAGATGGTCCTTATAGGCTTTCGTATGTTTCTCATTCATTATTTTTAAAATATTTTCAATTTGCACAGATGTCAACAGTCTCGTCTGTGTCAGAGAAATTGTAGATACTTGATCAAAAACAGCATTCTATCACGTCTTGAGAAGAAGGGTTCAGATAACTGTGTTTGAATGAGACATTTCCACACAAAAAGCATGTCCCAGTATTAACTGTGCAAACTGTGAACGTAGTGGTCCATGTGAGTAATTGCGATCGGCCTGCGTCCGTCGATCTTCGAGTTAAACATATTCCTTACTGTAACCACTGGTATAATAGTTGTAAGAATGAAACTCCATAGCCGACATGTCTTCTGAATGTCATCCAGAGGCTTGGACCATTTTTGTCATATTTAACTTAAGGCTAAGAATTTGGGGTTGTTGGTAGATTCATAAACAAAAAAGTAGTGCGCTTGAAAATTATTTCTGTTACTGTAGATTCATTCAAAGTATAGACGTTTGCTTGAACTCATGGCCAAGGGATTTACGTTATCGTCGGATATTCAAGGTTGTCCAAAGATTGGGAGATTTTACAAATGTTTGTCTTACTTTCTATAGGAGCTACATGTACTTAGGTGAACGATCGAGGTCCAATATGGTCTTCTTATTCTCAAACAAATGGCAACCTCTCTAATTCATCTATTTATAACCATTGTTTGTGTTATCTAAATATATATATATGAATAATAAAGAACTATTATCATAATCAAATAAAAGATTGAATGACTATGCTGATGCTGCCATTCTGATGGACACATAGAACATCCATCAAATACGAGTATACTACCGCCGGATAATAATGCTGATCTACATTTAATTATATGTAACTGACTCACACTCTTTTATTCTATCAATCTTGACCTGTCTCAAACTGTTATAAATGTCTATTTCCTACCTCTTGAGCTTGAACATTCCACCAATCACTTATCACAATATCGTATATAACACAATAATTAAATTTAGCACATGTCCTTTCATAATATTGATACAACAGTAATTTAACATGAACAAAATTATATTCCAAACTTGCCTACACAAAATCTCAACACTCGTGTAACAAGATAAAACAACAAAAACAGAGAAACCCGAGAATCAAAAATAGAATCTATTTACTTGAAGAAACTATAGTCTTTTATCAGCGACATGCATAAATGTTTGTTATGCATTTAAGCCCAAGAAAAGAAAAAGGTGGAAAATGTCGCCTTTCAAAAAGATGTATAACATCTCTGATCAAATGGAATTTTCTCTCTCTTTCCTCTTTCTTTCTCTCTCTTCTCTCTCTCTCTCCTCTCGTCTCTCCTCTCTGCTCTCTCTCTCTCTTCTCATCTCTCTCTCTCTCTCTTCTCTTCTCTCTCTCTCTCTCTTCTTCTCTCATCTCCTCTCTCTCTCTCTCTTCTTCTCTCTCTCTCTCTCTTTCTCTCTCTCTCCTCTCCTCTCTCTCTCTCTCTCTAACTTCATACAGGTGTGTCAACGATGATCATACAAACTGCATCGTTTTATGATTTCTGTTTACTTTTAGTGGCCGTACAAATAAATGTAAACAGACATTTGTTTGGTTTCGATTAAAAAAGAAATAATCGAGCTAATGCAAGTAGATAAAAGAATTTCTGGACGTCTTTGCTATCTGATCGTAGTATGCACTTTCATCGTTTGCTGGTGGCTTCTTTTTTATTTATTAATTTATTCATCCTCCGTCGTGGAGATTTGTTAACATCAAAAGAAAATATAATATATACATACACAATATGATAAGAAGAAAATAACATATAGTTACATCCAGCGTCTAATGCTTATAGCGACCATGCCGAGTCTGATATTCAATATATAAAAATATACTGGTTATGATTTGATGCTATTATAGCAGAGCTTTATATATCAACAACAAGGTAAATATCCTGGTATTGCTTTAAAGGGAGGTAATTGAAGAAAC
>JASEVX010000478.1:0-65000 GCA_031761405.1 Serripes groenlandicus | reverse complement strand
ACAAAAGTCTTCAAAGGAGAATTATATCAGCAATACCGTCTACAGTCTTAAATTGTTCTTATGTTTGTGGATTTAAAATGTTCTTTTTTTCTTATTTTCTACATGTACAACGAAATATTGCGGCTTCTCTTTTGACGCTTTGCGTCAAACATTCGTCTTGTACTTGTCTAAAATAAAATAATATCACTCGCTTTTTCATATCGAAATGCGCATGCGCGGAAATCGATGTTAAAGGTCACGAAACTACACAACAGAATAGGGTCTATATTTAGCTTAGAAACAGTTCCTACTTTAGATATTCATGGATTAACATTATTAAATGAATTCTACACAAATCAAGACATCTCTTTGAACATGAAAACAACATTTCTAGTAAGTTTAAAATTTATATTAAAAGGAAATCCGAAATTGACCTCATGATGACACATTAAGAGTCTGCATTAGGGGGTGTTGGTTCACGTCTTGAAGGGACCACTTTTGTCTTCGTAAATAAGACAAAAAACTTAAATGCGAGTGAAATAAAAAAAAACTGCAAAACATTAAAAAATCGGAATATTTATTTCATTTTAGATGTGTCATTTATTAGTGTTCGTAAACAACCACAGTTGTAATATGTTCAAATCATCTAGATGTGTTTCTTTCTAATAATAAGCCGCCCTCCCATGTGATTTCCGAAAAGCTATTAAAATAGAAGTCGCGGGCTTCTGCCCGGCGACTAATAACTTGCTGCAAATCATATTCAGATACTGTGGTCTCTCACAAATGTGAATACACATTTGTAAAAATCAAGAGTTCTGCTCGATGGAAATATTTTCCTGCCTTGCGCCTATAGTAATGCACAAGCAAAATCTACTTTTCCTAGCCTAGTTAAGTGCATCGCATTTTCCCTTCCAAATGTTCGAGATATATCGTTAATTAACGTCTCTCTTGCTTGTTTAAAATTTAAACATTCTGATAAAATATGCACATATTTGTTTACATAAACATTTTTACAGAATTTACACACTGCATTGCTTCTAACAGCTTTTTGAACCCAAATAGTTGAAATGAATATTGAGAGACTATTATTTTTTTCTCTTTTTAAAAAGGACCAAACAACTGCCGGACTTATAGATGTATGTATTCGCCTAAATAGAGTAAAGTCGAAATCGCTATTAATACGCTGTTCCCATAATCTTTGTTCACGTTCCGCTATTTCATGACGAAATTTCATGCATATTTAGACAGAGTTTCCGCGTTTTCTGTAAAGCAATATAAAATGTCAGTCATTAGATATTTTTCAGTAATCTGGTACATATCCGGTATAAAACCTTTCATCGTTGTTGGATCTTTTATGTAAGTAAGTTGTCTTCGTGTAAATATTTGCCTAGTAATAGAATTTGTGTTAAGAGTCGATATTTTGTGCACAAAACGTAGTTTCCTATCCTCTACCTGACTTGACAGTCGATTTTAACCTAGCATTGACTCGCTCATGTCGGAACGGGTTAATTTTGGAAATTGCTGTATTGACTTAACTATATAATGCTGTGTCCTATTTATCTGATCTACGTCCGTAGTTTTAAGATCGTTTCATAACTCGCTGCCGTATAATATGGTTGGTTTTATTACCTTATTATATATGTTACACATGGTTAACGGGTTTAGGGTTTTAGGCTGGATTCCATACCCAAGCATAGCATGATAGACATTTTTACCCTTTTTACACCGATCTATTATTTTAGATTTACAGTTTTTACCATAACCAGCGTCCAATATCATACCTAAATGGGTAGAAGACTTTGTTCTTTTCAGTTCCTCGTCCTTATATTTAACTGTGTACGGTAACTGCATCATCCTACGATAGGAAAATGCAAAGGTACACGATTTATCAGTGTTTATTTCAAATTTAAACTTTTCTGCGTATTGTTGTACGATATTTAATTGGTTTTGTAATGCTAACGGACTGGTAGTTACGATACTTATATCGTCTGCTAGAGTAAGATTTCCCGCTGGAACGCTTCCAACCGTTGCACCATACCCTGACCTTTCAAGGTCATCAAGGAGGTCATTAATAAACAAGGTGTAGTAGAATCCTGATAAAACTCCTCCCTGACGGACGCTACGGTTTACGTTAATAGGCACTGACGTCTCATGTGACGTTTTAACATACGTTTTAAGGTTCCGATAACTATCATTTAGTGTCTTCCATACTTTGTTATCAATTCCTAAATCTAACAATTTCGCAAAAAGAGCATCATGCCAGACCGAATCGAACGCGCCTTTAATGTCTAACTGGGCTACATACACATTGCTTTTTAGTTCTAGATTATGATATATCGTTTCTTGGAGATTAAAGCCCGCCGTAATACAGCTAAATCCTTTTTGAAAACCTTGTTGTTGTTTATTTGGGAAGGAAGGAAAACGAATTTGATTAAGTCTGTTAGCGATAACTCTTTCAAAAACTTTGCATACAGCGGACATGAGAGACACCGGCCGATAACTTTTCGGATCAGTTTTGCTCTTTCCATTACCCTTATATATCGGGATTATGTAACTCTCTCTCCAGCTGTTTGGACACGTACATTCATTAAGTATTTTGTTAAATAGTAACTTTAACGCCATTACTACCGGTTTTCCCCCATTTATAATATGTTCATTTGTAATCCCATCTGGTCCTGGTGCCTTTTTACGTTTCAATGCCTTTCGTGCTATGATAATTTCCTCCTCGGAAATTTCTTTGAAGGCTCCTAAAGACTTATCAGTTTTAGTAGTATTCCTTACTTTATCTCGAATATCACTTTCGAACTTTGTACAGGGTTCGGCATATTTAAATTCAAAGATGTTCTCGTAATATTTGGCGAATCCGTCCGGTATTTCATTATCAGTGAAAGTTTAACCGTTTACAAGTATTTTCTCAATTTTCCTACTTTGCCTGCCTTTAAAGTTTCTCATGTATTTCCAGAATAGCTTGTTATTTACGCCCGCAGCCTTATCTAAACCGCTTAAAAGTATTTCTGTATACTTGCTTGATTCATTCCGTTGTACCTTTCTAAAGGTTGCCTTTTTCTGTTTGTATTGCATATATGATAGTGCGGTGACAATCAGGGGAAATTAAAAAAATTAATGGACCGACCTACCTCACGGCTGATTTTGGTTTTATTTTAAAGATAAATATAATACCTTTTGATTAAGGCCTGTCGTGAAATATTTATGTGGTGCAGATTTTTGCAAAGTGATGTCAAAGATCAGAAGGGTGCACTTTAATTTTTTTTTCTTTTTTTTTACAATTATGATAATTTCTCGATAATCCGTAACTGATAGAAAATTAAATGGCGCCATGCTCTGGCAATATTACATGAATCCAGCTTGTAAGATCTACGCCTGATTCCAACATGTAAGGAAAAAACAAGATTAATCTTTATCTACGGAAATGTTCAACAAAAATATTTATATCTTAGATTTAGCTATGCAATAGTATTTGACAACATTTATAGACATTTATAGAAAAGTTTGGTTAAACTAAGGAGAAAGAGGTACATTAAGTTGAACATCCGATCCATGATTCAATAAAATAAAATAAAACGATGACGTTCAATTTCGGTTATTTGAACCTAGACAATATAGAAAACATAAAACTAATCTTGATGCTTGAAAGACAACAGCATTTATACGATATTGTATGATGTTTACAGGCAAATATGTAATTAATTACAAGAGAAACAACATATTGAAAACTTATATAAAACAACATAAAATGGAATGTATGTCAGAAATTTGGGTTAAACCGATTTGAAAGGTCGATAACTATTAAATTTACCATCGATGTTGATAAAATGGTGTGTAATATTGCACAATATACTATATAAAGGGTTTCCAGACAGAGACAGAGACAGACAGACAGAGAGAGAGAGATATATATATATATAATATATATATAGAGAGAGACAGAGACAGACAGAGACAGAGAGACAGTCAGAGACAGATATATAGAGAGAGAGGGGAAGAGAGAAAGGGGGAGCGAGAGAGTGATATATAGAGGCAGAGAGAGAGCGCGGTGAAGAAAGAAAGAGCGACACATACAGAGAAATAGTGACATAGAGAGAGAGAGAGAAAGAGAGAGGGAGAGAGAGAGAGAAAGAGAGAGAGAGAGAGCGGTGAAGAGAGAAAGAGCGACAGAGAAAGATAGAGAGAGAGTGTGAGAGAAAGAGAGAGAGAGAGAGAGAGAGAGAGAGAGAGAGAGAGAGAGAGTGAGATAGAGAAAGAGAGAGAGAGAGAGAGAGAGAGAGAGAGAGAGAGAGAGAGAGAGAGAGAGAGAGAGAGAGAGAGAAACATTGTTCAATCAGTATTCTCATTTCAGTGTCTGATGACTTTACAACAATACGGCCACTGGACTTACTATTTAACATCTGTTCATAATCGAACAGAGAATGCAGTATAATGCTTGTGTCTGCCTCTTCCTGCGTACTAAACAACTGGGTACAGTCAGTTACCGTCCCGGCACAAAACTGTTTTGAAAAGATCCAGCCATGAATATTTCGTCGTGGTCTTGCAACGCGAATTCATTGTAGTGCTCGAGTGCATAGTCATCTAGAAATCTGACCAAACCCTGTTTATTTTCGGATGTACATAGAAATTTCTTCCAATCTGGAATTGATCTACCTTCAATTACCTGAAAAAACCTTACCACCACTTGAAATAGACCTTCTGATTCGTTCTGCTGATTTTGTAGAATGTTCCACATCATACCGATCAAACACGTCCATGACACAGCCATAAGTTTCAAAGCAAGCTGTAAGGGTTTTAAAGTAGTCCTTTGCCAAATCGCCAAAACTGTTGTACCGTTTTACATGAAGACTTTTCACAATACCCATACCATCTCGGACAAGGATTGACCGACTTTTTGCATATGAAGGCAGTGTGAAAGAGGTGCAAACCTCCTTTTCCAATAAATGAATAAAATCGGCTTTGCATGACTTCCTCATAGACCCATCGTCATGGAAAATAGATGTTGGTATTCGACCGACAGGGTAGGCCAAAACCTTTTCAACGGTAACTTGCTCTACGAAAGACAAGCTCAGGATTGATATGGGCTTTTACCGTATTGCCAGATAGACATTTTAGATTGTACGGTTTTGTCATATCGTCAAATGTTTTGAGTCAGGATTTAGAAATCGGGGAATAAAAATCGCGTGTTTCGTTGGCTTTGAAACAACCATTCACAACAGACTTAAACGATTTTTGTCTACGTTCTACTGAACTCAGGAGCGAATCTTCGACTTCCTAATTGGCATGCAAACCCTGGCAATGTTTATAAGGGATTTGGGGCATGCTTCAATGTCGAATGGATCTGTCATATTATTTTGCACGTGCTCAATGAGATCATTTACTTGCCTCTCATCGCGTTTCATCGCTGTATGTCTATTCTCTTCATGATCAATATCGGAGTCCAAAGCAATTCCAGACCTTTTCATCATCTCAGATGCGTACCTTGCAAGAATGTGCCTAGTAAATGTCCATCGAAGAAGAGCAGACTTTTGCGTAGTCAATCCGACTATACCGCCACGTCCCTTCGAATCCTTGATTATCGTCTTCTCTGTTGCCATATCACTCCATATACCATTGAATACACCAGGCTTTTGTCTGACTGCAAATTTTCAAGACATTAAAGCTGAATACGTGTCTTCGAGGAGATTCAACATGGCAATTAAATAAGCCGGTGTCCACCTGGAATAATTTGTCTTGATTGCAATGAAGAAATATGGCAACATAGAAGACACAGATTGTAGATGTAAATTCCAATCTCCATCACGCTCTGCTCTGACATTCATGAGCATTACTTCTACGGCTCGTAAAAACATTTCCCAAAATATGAAAGTTGGAGATGCTTTATTACAAAACTCTTTGAAAGTAGAATCAACGGAGAAAGTTGCTCCCGAAAAAATATAAAAAACTCAGAGAGATCTACTACGTTCGCATTAAGGTCACCGAATGCGTTGTGACAGGCAAGCATCGTTTGCCAGAAGTTTTCGTTTATGTTACCAGTATTTCCTTGTCTTATACACCATTGGAAAAATGCATTGAACCATAATACCATGATAGTTTCATACGTGTGTATGCTCTAACACCACGGTTAAACTGCTTGCCTTGAAGTATCTGATCTACAGTACAACCTGCATATGCAACCGAATCAACCAATAAATCACGAAGTCCAGCGGATGCCCAGATCTTCACGATTGCTGAAATGTAACACGATATAGTGTGAAATCCGCCTAAATTTAATACGTGTGCGCGGAAAAACTCAGGCATAGACCACTTTACTTGTTGGGCAATGGCATAAAGCTGTTGGTCAAAGGTCTGCACCGGGTTATTCTGGCCTACTGCCTTTGACATCTCGACGCATTTCTGCATTGTTGTGAATACTGTCGCCATGTCAGCGGGTTTGGCGTCTATGATTGGGGGATAGGCAACGACTACGTGAATTCCTTTTCTGTCAGATATTCTTTTGTTGAAGCCTGTCCAAAACGGTATTACTTGTTTTGTATCATTTAAAACCACTGGCAGTTCAACAGTGTCGCGTGAAAGTGATCGGAGCAGTACCCAAGCCATATCAGACACGTCATTTGTGTTGGTTGAACATGATTCAATTTGCCTGTATGGATCTTCGCATCGAGGCGGGCCAAATTCTACGTTTGGCTTACAGAAAGGCAAACACGACATGAGCGCAGTAGTTTTCTCATCCAGCGCGAGGGATCTTTCTTGACCGCGTTTTATTTTGACTGTAGCCATTTCTGTCTGAGAAGTCGGGATGTCCACAACCTGAAATACTGCTCGAGCCATAGAATGGAATGTATTTTTGACCCTTCGTGAATGAAACCTCCACCTAACATTTGAGGACATATTCCATTAGGGATGTTTGACCCATTCTGGGATCTGATAATTTCGTGATTTGCTGAACTCGTCAGAAACTTTCTCACCTCAGTGTACGACGCGCAAAAGCCATGTGAATGTAAAGTGTCAATAAGATTTTCATACCTATATTCATGATGCAGCTGAAGGGCCAATGCTAAAGTAAAAGGTGTGTACTGGTTTTTATGAAGGGATATCACACACTCAGCTAAAGCAATACATTTCCGTACTGTATCACCGGAGAGTTCTTCGTATTTTTTTTTCCATGTGAAAACAATTGTCATTTACTAACCAGGCAAGAAACTTAATCAGAGAGCTAGGAACACATTTTGATGCTGTAGAGATGGAAACGTCTGATGCATATGGATAGTAATCATTTGAAAATTCAAACGATCCAAATTTGCTTCTCAAACTTTTTGCAGCATCGTGAAGGGTCTGATCTTCTTGGGGTATGGAATCGTTTACAAAACTTGTTTCAATTTATGAAAATTGTAATTCCGCTTCCAAACGACTGGCAGCGCGAACAGCCTTGAAAACACTGATCGAGCTACTGAAAATCATGTTTAATTTACCCTGTCCTCTTTGAGTCTGTACAACCATGGAATCACCATAGTGATTTTCTAGTTTGTGCTGCAGTTTTGCAGTGGTATAATTGCTTCCAATTTCTTCTGGAAGAAAGGAACAATACGTTTCTAGCAAAAACGACATCGAAAATGCCTTTTTTTTTCACAAAAAGATCATCGTTTAGACTTTCTGTTAGTCTTTTAAAAGCAACATCATGCTCAGACTCGTGTGAGGCATCAGGACCAGGTTCCTTTTTCCAATTCAGCATGTAGTTAGCAATGCATGCTGAATGATGCAGCGCATTTTCCTTGAAATTATTTATGGAGAGTAAACTAACCATTTCATAGTCAGATTGACGCTTTGCGGCATTTAAAATATTATCGACACGCTCAGTCGAAATTGCTTATCTCTTTTATAAGATTTGTGTCTGCAGAAAAAGCATTGCGACCAGTCTAATGGTAATGCCATGGAGCGTGTTTTAACGCAAGTTGATTCACCAATGCAACTTCCAGCACAGGCTGGTGTGCATTGGTCTTGTACTAATTGAAATGTTTCCAAATTTGATTTACTTGTATAGGCTTTATAACACGACCTATGATAATTGATTTGTTGTAATGGAATTATTCTGGTTGAATCGAATTCATCATTAAGGCGTCGATAAACATTATCTTGTCGCACATCTATTGCCTCTAATAGAGTAGTTTTCCCTTTTTCGGTTGAATTTGTCAGATTTTCGGAGGCAGTTATTTGGCAAATAATGCACAATTCCCAATTACACTTCATTCTTCTCTTTTTCGGCACTGAATGACCAAACTTTACATACTAACATTATTCCGGATGTATTCTGTTGTGTCCCGATGTGGTTTAGAACTAGTCTATTCGACAAAACCCGACCAAACTATAAACACATCAAAATCTACTAAAACATTACAACTTTACTTGTGATTAAATGAAGATTATTTAAAACAAATTCCTATAAACCTCTCTTCAAAAAGCTTTTTTTTTCATGAATGCAAATGTGAACATGTATATAGTGACTATGTACATCCCAAATGAAAGGCTTCAAACAAACTGTAGTTGCGTAACATCGTGGTTTTGATAGCCACATACACGTAGCCAGTGACGATCTCGATAATATAACAGGTACGCAGGAAATGCACGAGAAAGGTTGATTCTTATGTTACTTCACATTTTGATATATTTTAACTTCTTGAGCTTTGGTTGTTTAACTTTTTTCTTTGGTAAAAATCGACTACGGATTACATATGGAAAACAAATTATAGTTTAACAGACACGTTAACTTGAAAAATGTCACAATCATTAAAAAATAGTTGAATTAATTCAAAATTTATTTTCATACAAATCTTAAGTTCGATGTTAAATAAAAGCTGATACATTGGTGTTTCATTTCATAGCAGAATTTTGCTAAAAATCATCATAAGGGAATAATTCATAACCGTTCCCGTGTTAAAAAATGAAAGTCAAAACATCGGATAGCCTCTCTTTATCACGATTTTACAAAAAACTGCACCATAGGAAACCTCTACGACAGGGCTAAATTGAAAGAATAATGTTTAATCTATCCTTATGTGAATTTTCAGCCGTGAGGTAAGTCGGTCCATTAAACTCTTAAAATAAGCGACTTTTTCTTGATTTGTCACTGTACTATGAAGGATGTTCGCGGTTTCTAGGTTTACCCACATCTACCCACGCACTTCTAGCGCGTTTAGCAATTGAGTGATTTTCTTTAACTTTTGCGTTCCAATAAGGTTTTGTATGTTTGTTACACTTGACTACCGGTAAGCAATTAATTGCGCATGTTTTAATTATTAAGTCTATCTTTTTATATAGTTCATCGGTGTTCTTGATTTTGCCGATTTCGTTTAACCTAAATTGATTGTCAAGTTCGTACTGGTATGTATTTATATGATCAAATTCCGCCTTTTCCCATGCAATATTTGGTTTATTTTGTGGCGTAGATGATTTTCTTGATGTACACTTATCGATAGTAATTGAGTACGGTAGATGGTCCGATGTCGTAACGAGGTGTTCATCCATGATATCAAAATGAGACACGTATTCCAGCATGTCACATGTGACTAATGCGTGATCTATCATTGTTTTGTTAGGACAGAAACTATAACCAGCAGTATTCCATCGTGTTTGCATATTTAATGGAACAAGGCTATATCGGTGTACAAAATCATATAGAGCAATAGATTTGAAGTGTCTGCTCATTGAATCTAACTTAACGTTAAAGTCCCCACCTATTAGTACACGACCATAGTCACTGTAAAATGCAACCATAGCTTCAAGCTCGCTTAATGTATCCATGTAAAGTATACGATCACCATCGGCTGGTAGGTATACACCAAACACATATAGTGTTTCACAGTTAGGCTTTTTAAGCTGAAACCCAATTATTCTATTACTGTAGCTTGTTTCAATCTTGGAAACATACTTTGCTATTGTTTTATTGACTAACAAGGCAATACCAGCCCGACCATATACTGGATTTCCGTTTAAGAGTTTTGGCTCACTACACATCGCATAGTATGTGTATCGGGAATTAAAGCTTTCTAAAAATGACACAGAAGATGGTAATAACCTATGTTCGGATATAATCGCGATATCCATTCGTTTACTATCAAGTATGTTTGACAATGCAACGGAAGAAGACATGATACCCCTAACATTCCATATGAGAATATTTGTTGTCATGGTTACTAAATAAAATAACAGAATATTTGCTTTATGTTCATTATTCATTTTAGCCATGTTCATTAACGCGATTGATGCCAGCTATCTATATCATCATTCCAACTATCATGCGTTGAACCCCACGCAGTTTGATCATTTATGTTATCACAATCATAGTAACTATCTGCCGGGTAGTTATCTGAGTGCGTGTAGTTGTCGGTGTAGTTTCTTCGGTAACGCGCATGTTGTTTCGGTCTATTGCTTCGCGAAGACGCTTTAAAGTTTGAGGGGTCCGGTCCCTCGCTATTATTAGCATGCCGTTTTTCAACATTATGCCCCCTTCCTCTAAATTTCATTCTTTTCTCATCTTCCCAATCTGCTTTACTTTTCCAGCGCCTAAATCGCAACTCATCTGGCCAGAACCCTTCCCTTTCAACTATGTTTTCTTGATCGGTAGGTAAATAGAACTTTACCGACGCGCTGCTTTCGCCATAGTATATATTTATACCTGATGCTTTAAGTCTTTTATGTGCCATAAAATTAACAACGTCATTGTACGTAATATTTGGATCAATATTACCTACATAAAACGATGATTTCTTTTTGCGCCTATATGCAACAAACCCGTTATTTTCATCTTCGCTTGGCTTTGCTTGTTCAGAGTGTACATGTTTTTGCTTAGTTCTAATATTGTTATGATTTGTGGGATTAGCTTTATTAGTATGTTCATTCGACTTGACCTTGTCGAAAAACAATGTTTTTTCCGACTGTTGAAGACAGTGGTGCAGAGGTAGAGCGTCGGCCTCTCGTATCAAAGGTCCCTGGTTCGAGTCCCGTGATGAGCGGGTCCTGACTTTGGGATTTTTCCACACAAACGGCGCGAGTACTGGTGAAGTCTCCAGGAAGCAGACATCGAGCGTGATTAATCTAAGCCCAAGGCTTGTTTCGCAATCGATGTAAAATAAATAAGTTTAAACTAGGGGTGTCCGGTCAATTTCATCAATATCAATGACAGGATTGTGCGAATTTTCATAAGATGGGGAGCTGTTTAGTGCACTACCTTCATGTATATTTTGTTCAATAGTTAATGAATCCGTCAACATTGAGACACGTCGGACAATCTCTGTCTCATTGTCTTTTGCTAATAAGGATTCACTTTCATTTTCAATAGCTACACATTCATCGACCATTTCATCAACATTTTGGCTTTGCATATCGCAATTCCTTACATTAATTTCCTGTCTTAATTCTACAACATGTTCACAAATCTTCTGAGTGCTATCGTTAATTTCATTTATCACTCCACTTACATCACTTATCTTTTCACTGTTAGTACGACAGACGTAGCTTGGAGATATTTCAGCTATAGTAATTTGAAGTTGGTTTTGAACAGCGGTTACTTGCCTGAGATTATCAGTCAATTCAATAAGAAGTTTTTTACAAGTATCGTTTTTGTGTTTGATTGTATCCACATCTGACTGTATACGAATCAGCATAGCGACGACATCCGGTTCCCGGAGAGTGCGTTGTAAGCCAGTTTGTGAATCGTGCTGTTCGTTTGCGTAGATAACTGAATCGTTCAAGCTGGGATTTCCACTAAGTACTTCGTTGATTTCACCTGATCTCTCCCCCTGAGTATACTTATGCATAATATAACAATCACGTGCATATTTCTCTGCTTTACTGCTTTTATTTGTAGTTTTACGGTACATCAACCGTCCGGCTGGACAATCAGGAGAGGATCGAGCCCTTTCCCACAAGTGATCTCTGTACAACAGTAACCGTGTGACGTCACCATTACACACACTAATCAGTCCTTTCACATATTCGTCGTTTGTCTTACTTTTTAATTTCGCATCAGCATCTTGGAAAAGTTGTTGTCCAGGTAATACTTGAGACAAGGCTGCATCATCATCTTCATCGTTGCTGTTAGCATGTACCGACACGTTAGGATCAATGTCCCTATTTGATTGCAAGCGGACAAGGTTTTCATTTACCTGACGGCGACGGTTCGTTGATTCACAATGGAGGGCCTGCATTATTTCGTGGATTATAACGGTATCGCACCTTACAGTTCACTATGTAAAAAGTGCTCACGATGTTATTTCTATAAATAGTTCAATTTGTATAATAACTTTTTCAAGTACCTTCAAAGATTCTTTACTGCAACATCAGATATTCCAGAAAAATCACACACATATCAATAGTCCATTGTTGTATCTTTGTTCCAAAAATCACATATTGGTAACGCGACAAAAACACAGAAAAATAACTTTCTGACAGAGCCGGGCGCGACATACGTCAACAGTCTTTGAGAACAAATAAGTCAATAACGCTGCAATTAAAAACTGACCAATGACAAATAATATTTCTAACTGTAGAAGGCAGCGTAATTCAGGGAAACAACCGAGAGACATGAGCATTTGAAATACAGAAATTAAAATTGTACATAAATGTGTATTAACACCTTCCTTTGGAATGACGAACATTTATGAAACAATGTTATGACATTTATATATGATTTTCCATTGCAAAAGGAAAGGCATGCGTAAGTGACTATATTAAAATATGGCACATTACTTGAATGAGGAATTCAAACAATTACATCAAAAACTTTTTGAGCATTTGGCTGTGGTTAAAATGTACATAGATCTATATCAAACACTTCTCTAATATATCTGTACACAACTTAAAATGTGTAAATAGAATATGTTCACATGTGTACCATGTGTATAAATAGCAGGAATTACTCGCTGAATGTATAATGAAAGTCATATAGTTGATTGTATGATGGCAAAAACAGGTATAGCTCATTCCACGCCTATGCTCAATTACAATTAATTTAATCTACATATGTATTAACGTTTCATGCATATTTAATACATAACCATTCAGGCAAATTGTATAAGACAAAGTTGCAAATACAAAGTGATGACTTAGTCTAACTTACTGTTCATTTCGACGAGTGAAAAGGACTAGTGTGTACAACAAATGGAACCGCATGTAATTTCAATGTGTTATAGGTTACAATGCACATGTTTACATGTAAAAACTTTATTTACGAATTGATTAGTACAGAAATTATATTGTCCGTGGTACTAGTATAAACGTATAAAAACATTTGACAAATTGATGCAATCAAATAGTATTGAGCGAACGGTTGGTTTGATAGGAATGTACACAGGGCTTTAGTGAAGTATTATAATGTGTTCAATACATGTCAATAAATGTCAAAAGGTACAATATCAACTGTATTCATAGTGATACTGTGTGGTTACCATTGGATAGGCCTATTGTTGTAAATGAATTTTTCATTATTTTGGAATCACCACAGAGGCGTATTCAGGGTGTCCTTTTTCCAATTCAAATGTTATTGTATAATCATACACAAGATATTAACATATTCACAAATAAACATGACGTAATTGTATAAGGAGGTACAATTGTATCATTTGATCATGAAGTTATACATAATGCGCTAACTCTGTAACAGCACGACTGTTCTTATTGCTCGTAACGGGCAACCAGAACAGGTACTACACTTCCACCAAACGTATGCATTACCGGAAGTTTGAGAAGAATCCATGAGATAAAGTGATAGCAATAACATATTCAAAGGTTATGGTAAATACAAATAGTTTATTGTTTATAAAACAAACAGTCCGACCCGTCTCCATAGAACCACAATCTTTTCCCTCGTTCTATATACAAGAACGTTGGAAATAGCGCAGGAAAAGTCAAAATTGCTCGTAACACATGTTACGCATCTCTGATGCAAATGCAACTACCTTTAAATTAAATTCTAGAGTCCAATACAATGTTATGGAGCAAAGGGTCAAACAACAAAGTTTAAGAGCAAAGTGCATTGTATAATACACAAAACAATTTACATATACACAAATAAATATTACATAAGGCATTATTGTATTGTGAAATTATTCTATTAGCACACCGTGTGCTCGGCGGGTGAAGCTTTAACAAAATGTACGTGATTCTGCTAATTAATGCCCGTGTGCTCGATGTGTTTGTCAAGTCTAAATAGTCCCTTGATTGGCTTGAGATGTTCCATGCCCTGCGTTCAGTGTAACAGTCTGGTAGCCAACGATTGCCAATTAACCAATATAATAACAGTTACATGTACTATAATGTAGTGTAAATTGAATGAGGAATTGGCAACCATGAGCTTACAAACTATTCATGGCAAATTTAACCTTGCCACAATTGTCACAAGTAACTCTCTTGTGTGTACATATGGTAGATGGCAAACACACATAGATTAATTCCATTCCTTCCTAAAGTTTGACTTTGAATATTTCGTTGTCAACTCAGTCATCAATACCATGTATACAGGAGAGATTCGGAAAAAATCGACCAACAAAGTTGTGAAAGTGTGTGTCTATATAACCCCCCTCCCTTGTTGAGTATTTTATGTTGTATTGTATCGATAGGATATACAATACTATGATTTCAACAATTAGAACGTTTTTTAAAAAAGCACATACTTATATGCCAAAGGTTTGAGCACCACTGATGAGACTGTATGGGCTGATATGAACCAGGACAGGGTCCAATTCCACTAACCTTACTAAGGGATAATTAATATTTAAATACTTTAAAGCATATTTTATCATTTTTGCGTTCCTAATAAAAATCTCAAATTCATATTTCTTAACAAGAATTGTTAGTCAGCAAGATAACTGTAAATGTCAACTTAGTCATTTACTTAAATACATTCTATTAATATTTAAAAAATTATAAAGGAAACCAAATTGATGAAATATGCTTTTAAGTGTTTAAGTATTACTTAACGCTAAGTAAGGTTGGTGGAATCCGAGCCAGCCGGTTGCTTATTGCAGGAGACATATTTTTCTGCGTCGAAACCCATACACATATTGGTAGGAAATTAACTCTGAAATCTTTAATTGTTGACGTTTCGGATTCTTGTTAAACGTTACTATCTAAAATGAAAGAGAAAAAGTTTATCAAATAAACAGTGTACATGTACATACACCTTAATTTATTGCTTTTAATAAAGTTGAATGGATTTACTTACTATTTCCGTTTCATAATTATCTTTCTTATTGACTTTATATACAACGCTACGAATAGAAAACTATTCCAATCTAGGAATTAACGCTTTGAGAAGTATTGATGCATGAAAGCATTACAAAATATGACTCTAGAAACACAGTACTATGATGTGATTAAAATACCAATGGAAATGTTGTTAAACCAAATTACCAATAAATATATCTATTACACAAGCAATAATGTGAATGAGATAACGCAAACATTAGTAAACATCACTATCCATCTAACTTGATAATTCAGTGATTGTAATATAGCGGTTTTTACATCTAAGAATCCGGTGTGACCGAGTAGTTAGCGTTGGAGATTTGAAACAGGGCGTCCCAGTCGCTGCCCTGTGCTCAAAGGCAGGGCACATCCTAGCCTAGTACTGGTTTTTTAACCAAGAGATCATGAATAAGTGAACTGTCGCCGTGGTATAATTGAAATAAAGTTGAATACTGCGTGAAACTCCAACAACAAAAACTAAAATAAAAAACATCTTTATACCTTTTGTGAATATTCTCAATGTTTCCTTGACGGTCATCGTCGTGATTCCAATTTTACTCTCTGCAACTCCCGTTTGTATCTGTCTATTTGCTTGTTTAATTGCGTATTTCTGTGACAAAATAAACAAAAAACAATATTGGACTAAATATAGGAAGCGACGATGCTAGACTTAACTTATCTAACTTAAGACTTGTCATACTGTTTTTTCCTAGCTAAGATACATTCACACGAAAACATTATAACCACTGATATCGCAGTTTAAATAATTCCTCATCGGTATCATTGTATTGAACAGATGTGTTTAGTTAACTATATGGACGTGATGCAAAGGTATATATTATTGTGATGCATACATGCTAAATGTTTTATTTGTTGTTTACACATGAATATAAACTAATCGATACAATTGCAATATACACGTACGCCATTAATATTACAGATATCTGCACAAGATTTATACCAGGACCAGGTCAATATTGTCGAGTATTAGTGGCACGGATCTGATCGTTGGTTATTGCAGTTTTTTGACATACATGCACATGTACCTATACATGTGCGAAAGAAAAGATCCATACAACCTAATGGCTATGCATTTTGATATTATATTCCTTTCCTTTATAAATATATGTTAACCGCTTCTCACGCGAAAACATTTATAACAAAATACTTGAACAATAAGCTGTTGTCAAAAATATGTATATTTCTTTAAAACGGAAGTTTTATTATTTAATAATATTGAATACATTAAGGTAAAATGTACTCATTACGAGCATTCTTTTTCCATTTAACACAATGTTTTCAACAGTCATCGCCTGCAGATGCGCAAAATAGCATATGCATGTGGAAATGGGTTAGGTGTTAGATTTCTGACGAATTAACATACTCATCTTGAACAATTTCTTGGGTCCTTTCTATTTGTTTTAATTGTGATTCAAGATGTTGCATCTTTTGCTTCTCCGATTGTAGAGATTTTAATCTGTTATAGAGTTAAAATAGAAAATATGTCACTGTAATGATTGCATATACCTACGGAAAATGTCTTTAAATAAAGAAACATGCCAAAGCTTTTTCCGTACATATGATATTGTTCACTTGATCCATTTCATCAAACAGACGATTTATGACTCATATACAGGTAACGAAATTTGAAAGCATTGACACAATTTCTTACAACTCTTTTCAATAATAAGGCTTTTCACTTTCACATACATTTTCATAGTTTTCAAAGTCGTTTTAGAAACTAGACAAAAATACGTTTAAATGGGTAATATTATGAAATAATTCTGTATTGAATAACTAAAAACAGACATAATGCAGATTATATGAATATTATACTCTATAATCCAATTTATAACAATTTATAACAAAGGGTAGTTTCTCCATCAGAATTATCTCCCTTAATATGGTCTGTGTACATAGAAGGCCATTCCAAGTCAGCTTCCTTTTTCCTGAAACTCTTGACGGCCGTAGCAGTCTAAAATGTATGAAAATTCCCTTCCTCCCATCCCCTTATTTAAATAATTTAGTCTCTTTTTAGATAGAACCAGTCAATGAATGGAGCGATGTCGGATGACAAGGCGCAAACACATTACGTCCACACAAGGACAACCTTGGACAAAAACTTCCACGCCGAACAAAGACCCACACACATTCAGTGTTTTCAGTGGACATTCTCAAGAAACAAATAATATTTCATAACAATCTTTCATTTATAAGACTTAAACATTCTGTAATGTGTTAATAGGACTCAAATATTTCCTCTTTTTTTAGACGCAAGGTCAAATTTCATGTTCTAAAGTGGGCGGTTTTAGGGAGAGAGAAAGCTTTTGGGGGGTTATCAACCTGGACTTTACCCTGGCCCTACACGCTCACAAGCTGCAGGTTCTTCGGTGACGTATTTTAACATATGTGTAAGTACATGTAGGTTGGGGGGGGGGGGGGGGGCTAGAAGGGTGAAGTCCAGAGCTGTCTAACGCTTGGACACCTAATTCAGGGGATAGGTCATACGGGCTGACCCAAAATTTCTGTCCACATGAGATTATGAACTTGTGGGATTTCGACAGAATGGTAACAGCGGTCGCTGATTCGCCTTTCAAACGTTAAGTCGTATGCAGTCGGTTGTCTCCCCAGGTCTGGTTGTCAACATGTGTTAATATGCTATGTCAGTTATAACGGACTTTTGCAGCCAATATAACGCCACTACAGTTTATCGATAACAATTAAAACTATGTTGTATTACGGTCGCCATAGAACTTGAGATGTTAATCAAGTGATTAGAAGTGGAAGTGTTAGAAAGCTACAGTGTATATACTTTTGATTTAATAAGTTTAGAAAATTATATTTTGTTCATATATTGTACGCGAAACTAATGTTTACCTGTTTTCAACTTTCCCTTTTTGATTCTCTAGTAATAGAACGTGAGCTTCTAATTCCTGGATTTTCTTTGGATCTACATTGACAGTATCCAACCTACCAAAATAGAGCAACTACAGCTTACATAATATGTGTATAAAACAATTGTTATGACAATGTAACACAGTTAAACACAACCATTGCAATAACAGTATACTTATTCACATAATTGATTGATTGAAATCAGCTAATCACAGCAGTTAAACCACGGATCAAGATCTACAAGAACTTGCCTTTAAACCTGAGCCATAAACTATAAAATGAAAATTAGCCGGTTACATATAGTCATACCTCTGCTGAAGATCCCCATTTTCCTTCTGTAACCGTTCCAGTTCTGATGTAACTCTACGTATCTCTTCCTCCTGTTTTGTTCCCGTTGTTGAACTTAAAAAAAACACACAAATATATACGTTACATTATATGTTGGTAAAACACAACTTTACCATCGCACTTACAGAATTATTATTCACAATATTGATTGATTGAAATCCGTTTAAAACGGTTCATCAGTTAGATCACGGACATACATCCACAAGAACTTGCTAGAAAACCACTTGCCAGTATGTCATAAACTATAAAATTGAACCGGTTTTATTTTGCTTAAGGTCCCTATTCTCCTTCTCTAACCGTTCCAGTTCTAATGCAACTCTACGTATCTCTTCTTCCTGTGTTGCCCCCGCTGGTGTACTTACAACAGACAACACATGATAAAATGAACTTTCAGTTAAGATCAACCTGAGGACGTTATAGATACCACAAGGAGTACAATGTAAAACGAAGTAAGACATTCCATTAACAATATACATATACAAGAGGGCCATGATTGTTCTATATTGTTCACCTGATTAAATAGAACTTCAATAGTTTTCAAAGTTTTTACTCTATACAAGGAAAACAAACAACCCCCATGGTGGCCATGTTTATAAAGGATCAAAAAAAAATGAACAACCTTGGAAGAGGTTCACACAAGGAACATTTGTGCCAAATTATTTTAAAATTGGGGCAGTGATTTAGTACAATAATATTTATTTAAGTGTTCACTATATAACATATAAGGAAAACAAGTACCGCCCCGTGGCGGCCATGTTTTTCATCATATCGAAATAATTGCAACATCCTTTGTAGAGGGTCACCAAAGGACCATTTGTGAAAAATAATTTTTAAATCAGGCAGGTAATTTTGGACAAGAAGATTTTTAAATGTTTTACAATGCACATATTAAGGAAAACAAGTCACGCCCCTGGTGGCCATGATTTTCAAAGGATCGGATTAATTTGAACAACTTTGGTAGAAGGTCCCCTAATGAACATCTGTGCAAAATTATCTTTATATAGGCCTGGTACTTTTGGACAAGAAGATTTTTAAAGATTTTACAATGCACATCTAAGTAAAACAAGCTCCGCCTCTTGGCGGCCATATTTTTCAACGGATCGGAATTATTTGAACAATCTTGCTAGAGGGTTACCCAAGGAACATTTGTACGAAATTGTCTTTAAATCGGGCCAGTAAGTTTGGGCAATTTTCCCATTTTCTGATGCCGTATCAACTAAAGTTCTACTTTGAATTAAATTCGTTGAACAGCTTTGAACAGAGGACCAATTAAGGAACATTCATGTGAAGTTATATTGAAATCAGTCCATTGGTTTAGTAGGAAAAGTCATTTTAAGGAAATTGTTTACAGAGGGTACGTACATACGACGACGACGACGCCGGACGATGAGTGATCACAAAAGCTAAAAAGCAACATTGGACAGTTTTACTTACCAAAGCAAAAGGGGCAGTTAACCGGACAAGTAAGTAAAAGTGAGAAACATGCATGACATTTAATTTATTTCAGAATAAAAATATGTGAATATCGACATAATGTCCATATCTGGGCGAATTAAAGTATAATTATCTTTTCTTTGTCTGTCATAATTTGGCAATTTGGGTGATTTTCATATTTCAAAAAGTACACACATGAATAGTAGTACGTTCTTAGACATAAAATGATTAAATTGTTTGCAACACAGATAAACCAAACCACACACACACTTATTCGGAATTATAATCTATAATGTACCTGACATCAGCTTCACTTTTCTCTTGCTGTAAACTAGTATGCGTATCTGGTGATTCCTTTATTTCCGTAAGGTCAGTTTCAGCTTCATCTAGTCTGCAAAAGCGAAGAGAACACAATGAACACACTTGCTGTGTTCTACAAAAAAACAGCGTTAAAGCGTTTGCGACCAGTGTAGATCCAAATAAACCTGAGCATCCGCGTAGTTTGGACCGACTCTGCTTTTTTCGAAACATAGTATATGAGCGTGTAAGAAAGATATATCTTTAAGTTATCAAGTGTGATCAATGTTAGACAAATATTTATCCAAGTAATCTAGATCTTATATATATTAAAACGTCTTGCCATAGCGCAGACATGTCTTTATCTCCACTTTTAATATTTACGCTGATGTTGATTTACCAGGAGTACCGTTCATACTGTTTGGCATACTAATGTCCTATTAAATAAACCAACAGCGTACTCTTCGTAACTAAACCATTAATACCATTCCTACGAGTTATATAACGATTGATAACAATTCCATGGGACGAGAACACTATAATAGAGCCAAAGGTGGAAGGTTAAACATAAAATATTTCCCATGCAATACATGTATAAAATATAACATTCAGCATTGTATTTAAATGACTTCTTATGCAACAGACACTAGTGTACGAACCAAATGAACACAGTAGGAGCCATCGTTTGTATCGAGTATGATTGGTGTTTATCTATGTTTCTGTTCGAACATTTTAAAATCAAATCGTCAAACCGGTAGATATCGCAACCAGATTCTTCCGTTGAGGTCATTCTTGTATTTACTTGATCAGAGAGCGTGATCACGAAAACGCTAGTACACATAACGCGTAAACAAGACTCGTTTTCATCCAAAAAAAATGGAATATGGGTATACAAATGTTGAACAACGAGACTAATATCTGAACTTGTTTTCTAGTTCCAGAACCATGTTGATACATCAGCAGCATATGAGTTTTGACAACAATATGACAATACCAAAAATTGCTAAAAATGAGCGATATCTCCTTTTGCCACAATGCTTTAAATATTTACTTATTATACTTTCATTTCGAGAGTTGTAGTATTTAGAAGAGGGCTTAAATTGGTTATATATCTTTTTTCCATAGGTTTATAGAGTTAAAACTTTACAGACCTCACGTCAGTACAGCATCTACGTGTACCTTCATTGCACATAGTGTTCATAGTACTGATCTCATGTGTCCGTTGTCAATTATGTACTAAATTAAACGTAATTATACCAAGAATGATTATCTAATGTTTATATTGCATACCTTTGTTGAAGATCCCCGTTTCTTTCAATTTCGCTTTGTAAATCCAATTTCACTCTCTGTAATTCCCGTCGGCATTGGTCAAATTGTCTTTGTATTTGTGCATAACTGTACATAAATAACAATAAAATGTATGAATATTAAATTTCCTTTCTTAAAACAGTTGAATAGCGTTGATTCCATCAAGTGGTTTTACACATCGACTATAACTTTTCATTTCTAACGTATACTGCAGCTGATTCCATCAAGTGGTTTTACACATCGACTATAACTTTTCATTTCTAACGTATACTGCAGCTGATTCCATCAAGTGGTTTTACACATCGACTATAACTTTTCATTTCTAACGTATACTGCAGCTGATTCCATCAAGTGGTTTTACACATCGACTATAACTTTTCATTTCTAACGTATACTGCAGCTGATTCCATCAAGTGGTTTTACACATCGACTATAACTTTTCATTTCTAACGTATACTGCTGTTCGGGTTAGAATGTGATTAGAAAACATCACACATGTATATACACAAAATAAAGATCGCATCGGTTGGAAGATATAGTAAACTTTCATGTTAAACATTTCATCGACGAATCGGTGGGTTTGTGATTATAGCATCGTACCATAATGCAATTGGTCGTGTATGTTTCAAGTCTGGTTAGGGTTACACCAGATAATTTGAGACGAAGCCATATAGTCGGTCGTTTGTAATTTGATCATTTGATCACTTGTAGTTATTGAATTGGACACACCACCGGTTATGTAAACAGAAAAATATAAATGTATGTATTACATTGTAAGGCATCTATGCAATAAGCAGTTGCGATATCTTGTATTTATCGCCCATTAGTAATCTGGTCATAAAGCGCAGATATTATTCTTTATTTGTATCACGATGCAAATGACTTTGAACACTTATACTTAAGATTCGGACAATCTGTAGAAATGAAGGTTTAATCACTGAAAAAAAATTGAAAACATTGTGGCAAATGGAGAAATTGCTCAATAGTCGTCTGGTGCAGATGCGTCAAAATGCGTCTATATGAGGAAAAGATTAAGACACTATAGTGTTTTTATGTTAACAAGAATTTTGACAAGAATTTTACATCATTGTTTTACAACATTTGTTAAGATTAAGAAAAAAATAAAGGTGATAAACAGAACAGATAGACAATGTGTTTTATACATTTGCTTTGCCTTAATTTATTTTTTTGTTATCAATACCAAGGTAGTTTTTGGAGCAGGCCTTTCTTTTGCATTGATACTTTTTAACAGTAAGTAAAGAAGAACTATAGAATAGTGTTACCGATCTTCAGCTTGTCTAGTCTCATTTTGAAGAAAAATCACCTGAGCTTCTGACTCCCGTAGTCTGAAAAAAAGAAAACCACCATCTTTGAAAATGCTTTAATGTGTTCAAGATATAAACAATTACATAACATCAAAAACATGAGTAAATTGTGGAGAAGATCCATCTACATTTGAAATATTTTACAGAAAGCAAATCTATTTAGTGAATATTATTCTGATACATTGAATTTTAATATGGTACAATAACGACCAAATCACATTTCCGACGGCTTACATTCAACAGCAATGTCCCCTTGCCACACTATGAACTATTCAGTAGTCGAGGTTTTGTGTGCAGGAGCACAACCAAAGTGACATGGAAAAAAATATGTAAACGGTATCGTTTTGTTACATTTTTGGTTACCTCTTTTGTATGTCCGTATGTTCTTCATGTAGACTTTGTAGTTCTGACTTTACTCTCCCGAGTTCTCCTCCATCTTCCCTTATAGATTGCCTTCAGTTGAAATAATTATCAAACAACATAAGTCAAGATGAAAAGGGACAGAATTTAATTTCTAAAATACAGATTAGTCCTCTTCAATGTAAAATAAACTTTTAGCTGACGACTTGGTAAACATCTGTTCAAACGTATGGAGCACTTTCAAAATTAAAAAATGTTTATTGAAAAGAGTTGAAAAAATATTACGATATAAAAATATTCACGAGCAATTTTTCCTTTTTGCTAAAACAACATACAAATACATATAAATGAGGATGTAGATGAATTTCTAAATTATTTAAGCCGTACATAAGTTTCCTGTGTGCAGTACTAATACTTTTGGTTCATTACTCCTATATCCACTGGATTATATAATGCTATTCCATAGTGCGAATAATGGAACAAACTACAACTGTAAGCATTTTATATATCCTGATTTGGAATCGAATCTTGATCTCCAAGTAGCTGGTAACCAGCGTCAGTGTGGTTGAGATTAATTTTGTTTATATAGAAGCTATTCAATATTCACTAGTATTACTGATTAAAAACTGTTTTCTGGTCCTTACCTCTCGCTTAACGTTTCTGTTTCTTTTCCACTATGTGTCGACTTTGTTTCAACCTGTTCTGACAAGGTTTTCTCACCCTTTGTGGCATTTATTCTGAAGTAAAAATGTATAATTAACGATTGTGTTAATTGCAGTAAGAAATATCAATTAAAATGTCATTATAACAGTTTAAAGCAAACCGTCATGGACGAACAGTCGAACAGGTGAAGCGACCTCTAAGTGTCTGCCCGTCATACATGAAGACGATCTAATAATTAATGCAAAGAAAAATGGACAAAAACAGTGATGAACTATATTAGCATTTCTCTGCGACAATCAAACTAAGGGCTGCACGACCAGTGTGTAACAAGGTCACCCTGCTAATCCACATACTTGTATTGATCGGTATCTGCACTGTTCGCCAATAAGTTACAGAAGGGTTTCAATAATTTTTGGAAGTAGTTTCTGATTTGATCTTTTATATTAAGCTTTGTTGCACAGTCAAATGTTTAGACACATGTTTATTAGATATCGCTTAGGTGTTTTTGTATAAGAGCACCGTTTACATACTCTTATAAAATGATTATGGTTCCTTAGGACTCTTGTTTTCATTTGGTTTTAAAACTGCTTTAATATATCAAGTTGATCAGTTAAATAAGACCTGCCTATGTATTGTTTTCTGAAAACAAATCCTCTGAGTTCTCTGAATATATTCACACGTGTTTATGGAAGTAATTCAGCATCCAATTATCCGACGCCAAACATATTGAAAGTGTTTTAATAAATTCATACCTATCTTGGAAGTTCTTTTTTCTTCACCTACCTGTTACATTTCTGATTTCAACCTCTGTAAACGTTTGTAAACATTTGTCTACTTTTTTTCGATGACTTACATAAATATAATTTTCATTTGTGTATCGTAACCATCAAGCCACATCAGGCATGTACAAGGACACGTGTTTCAAAAATTGATGAAGTATTATTAATTGTTTATTTTCTTAAAACACAAAAAGAGCATACCCATCATCCTTTTCCGTTTCTACTCTATCTGACTGTGGTTCCATGCGTTTAATCCTGTCTTTCTCTGAATAAAGGTTTTTCCACCTAGAACTGGATTGCAACGATAAAAAGAATTGTTTTATTATAATCAAAGAATCAATGTACTTTATTTAAATGTTGTAAGTTTGAAAAGTGTCAGTTCCGTACGCTCATAAAATACGCATTTTAATATCAATTTAGACTCATTCTTAAAAAGTGCACCATTGTTTTCTTTTAACCAAAGAGGATCTATGGTCATTGTGTGTACAAATTAAGCACAGGGCCCTCTGCATCTTGAGAAAAACGTCGTTCGGATAGAACATTACCAGATACAGTTTAGTTGGTAAGTTCACAGCTTTCAATTAATCAAAATATATTCATACTTATGCATGTTTTTAATTTCTAAAATCGAGTCAC
Source organism: Serripes groenlandicus (assembly GCA_031761405.1). NCBI lineage: Eukaryota > Metazoa > Mollusca > Bivalvia > Cardiida > Cardiidae > Serripes > Serripes groenlandicus. The sequence continues at coordinate 39,730 of JASEVX010000478.1, read as the reverse complement.
TATCACTAGCTCGAAAAGTACATGTGTGTATTGCTAATAGATCGTATTTCGAACAGTGTTACTTAAATAGTTACCTGTTATTTTGACTATTCTCATTCTGTAGTAGTAACAGCTGAGCTTCAGCTTCCTGAAGTCTGAAACATTTTTGTACATAAACGGTAATATAGAACATTTTACCACGTGTGATGGTTATAAATTGTGTTTATTCTATTTTGTAAAAGCCCATCGTGGAATGGTAAAGTCGTTGCATTCTTAAACATAAATTCTCTCTGAAAACACCCAAGAGGAACTGTTTCAGAGATAGGATAATCTGACAAAAAATGTGTGATTTGAAAATTTTCGCCGTTCAATATGTCTTACTGGCAAACTCTTAAATACGGCAAACATATTTATTCTCATGGATGTTGAAACATATAGGCATAAGAAGAATGTGTTCATGACAGTGTGTCAATTAGTGTGTAAACTCTTAAAGTTAAACCTATGTTGCAGGTCCTTCCTTTCTTCTTTAACCTTCTGTAATTCTGATTGTACTCTCTGCAATACTGTTTGTTCATCTTCCAGTGGATTTCTTAAACATCAATAATCAAGACTGATATGTGACTGATAACATTGGGCGAGTATCACAAAACATTAACAATGAAGAATATTGATTCAGATGGAAATGTATGTACTCATACATTTACGAGTTTAGAGATAAGCTAGTAATTTTAAAAATCAGCTAAAGGTACATTAACATGTCTAGCTGTTGGCCATTGATTGTAATAAGAGGGGATGGACAGTAACATACCAAACATCGACTTTATTGTTCCATGTGTACATATGTGATTATGTACTGTTAATCAATTATAATTTATAGATATCTTTGCAAACTTAAATAAGGTCTCTCTGTTGTTTGGAGTTAAACCTAATATACAAAATGGTTTGGTCATCGATATTAATTATTTGATTAAGTAAAATTGTTAATGACTTACTTTTCATTTACATTGCCTTTGTCTCCCTCAGTTTGCTTTGATATAGCTTGAGTATGATCTGATTTTACTTTCTCTCCCTCTACGCTTTGAATCCTACAGATAATAAAATCATCATTGAACGGTGATAGTCAGTATATGATTATTAGTGTTGTATTCCAAAATGTTCTTTCATGGTCATACACCTGACATGAACTTCAAGGTGGTTATTTGCTATAACTTTCGAAAAACATATGTTGGATAGTGATTTAAATACATAATGAAAAGAAATGAGTAAATATCGGTCCTGGGAGATACTTTTTTATTATTTGCTTCTTGCGTTAAATGTCGCCGGTCAAAAGAAAGTTTTAATTGCTATAACCATAATGTTTTCGCATAATGAACGAATACTATATCACATTGCATTGAATATATATTTGCTGCAAATCGTATTGACAAGATTGGCTTATTTCAATGCTTAAAAAATATAACATATCTTTACCTTTCTTCCACTTCAGCATTTTCTCTCTGCAATTTTTCATTTTTAACTTCTAATTCTTGAAGTCGTCTTATCTCACTGTTGGCCTCGTCAAGCCTTTGATATAAAACAAAATTGTATATACGGTTTATTTCATGGCATGAATGTGGCGTGTTTTATATGTATTAAACTAAGTTACTGATATCGTACATCGAGCATTACAATATATGTATACGAAGACGAATTATTAAATACTACGATATTTCTTATTCACTAGCATGTGTTTTAAAAGTACTTCCATTTGTTCAAAAGATTGTTTTGTTTTATTGGTGTTTTACGCCGTTTTCAACAGTAATTCAGTTATATCACGGCGACAGTTCACTTATTCATGATCTCTGGGTAAACAAACAAGTACTAGGCTAGAAATTGTGTCTTGCACATGGGCACTCCAACATGTTCGTCGTGCCGCGACTGTGGATAAAACCCATGACGTCTGGTTTCACTAACCACTCGACCACGGCGTTTTTCGTTTGTTCAGTAGACAATGACACCGACATAAGGTTCGCGAAAACCAAGTATGTTTCAGATAATTCCCGTGAAAACTGATTTCATTTTACCGAAACGAAGCAGGGTTTCACGTTTAACATTAAAGTGTTTTGTGTAATAAACGCAACCCTTGTAAGTAGTACTAATTTATGCTGAATGTAATGTCACATCATAACAGTCCTTTGTGTTTTATGTAGATTTCTATAGTCACCCTTTAGTCACCCTGACACTGGTACGAATTGTGTCTCCGCAATGCCACGCAATGCGTCGTGCCAATGGTTAAAGACTTCGTGGACGAGCTCGAGGAGTCTGTGAAGGGTGCGGGCGTGCGTGCACTGTCGTAGAGAAAATTTTGATATTTTAAAAAATTCGACACGCACCAATTTTCGTACCATGTGCGCGCAACGCGCGTGAACTATGCGTGAACACTGCGCGAACACTGCCGACGGTGAGTGTCAATGCGTGTCGATGCGTGAACACTGTGCGAACTCGGCGCGAATACTGGCGACGGTGTGCGTCAAAGCGTGACAATGCGTGCAATCGTCCACTACGGGTCGAGGAATGAAGTTAGGAGTGAAACTACACCCTACATACATAGCGTGCCGCCAAGCGCAACAAAGCGTGACCAATAACTGCCCCGACATATTCACTTCATGCGCGAAGTCTTTGGGGCAATGCGTTGCGATGCAGAAAGAACTATGCGTGTCGTGCGTGACGACGCATTGCGTCGCATTGCGGGGACAAAATTCGTGCCAGTGTTTGACTTTAAATTGTAAACAATACGAAGGCTATCAATCCAGGGACTCGGAGCTCGAATCCCAGCTCGGCCTACATTCTTTCCACCGTGTTATAAACGTCGGTGCGACATGCGTCATTCGACTTCCATCAATCTACTAACAGAGGAAAAACAGTCACTTGCTTAGGAAGACTGTTGTTTAGTTATTGATGTGAGAAAAGTCAACAATTTTACCAATAGCCTGATTCAAATTCATTCTTACTTTTCCTGAAGGTTGTCTGTTTTGTTCTCTTCGCTTCGTAAATCTGATTTGACACTCCGTAAGTCTCGTTGATATTCATTCATTTTCCGCTGCAATTGGTCATTGCTATATCAAATGCAGTGAAAACAATCGTTAAGTGGTACAAAGCCGCTGAACTCGTTTTAAATTGTAGTTGTAAAATAACTTACAGAAACAAACTAAAACCCGACCAGTATCAAACCCAAGAATTGAACAATGAAATAATCTGGCAGTAGTATACATCTCATGTTGTGTGAGATTACTATAGGAACACTGACTGTAGAGAGATATAACAGTGAAATGGTACTGTATTCTAGTGCTTTATCCGTTCGCGTGATCATTCAGTGATGCCTGTTTAACTACATTACCACAGACAATACGTTGGTCCGAATGCATGTGTGAGCAGGCTAATCGTTGTTTTTCCTCATAAATCACATTTGATGACTCAAGTATTATTTTAATAGAGTTAAAACTTGTGAAAATAAACAAATGTCCAATATGAAATTTGAAATGATGTGTTCTTATATTATCAAGTTTTTTATTATTTTCTTCCTACATGTAGCACACGCAACGTATTCATAAAAAAGACTGACTTTATCTTTAGTTTTGGTTTGACATTATTTAGGATAGTACAAACATATTTTGCACAAAATAAATGGAATTCCTGTTTAAAGGTTCTGATACAATATGACACAAACGAAGAAACTGATCACTGTGTATGGTAAATGATGCCTACCTTAAGTTTAATATTTAGATTTGTGTACATTCATAATTAAGTATATAACACTTAGAGAAACAATCAATGTGCTGTGAAATGGACATCAATCTAAATGTCCATGGAATGCCGTTGCATGCAGTGTTTACTGCGTCTCAGATAATTCTTTATCTAAAATAGAACATACTCATCATCAAGATAATCCTTTTCCCTTTCCATGTGGTTTTCAAGGTGTTTTATCTTCTGCTTCTCAGAACGAAAACCTTTCAGCCTGAAACTAAACATTAAATAAAGAAAGGATAATAGTGTATCATTAATCAAACATTGCTGTTAGTCGTATGTATTTACTTGGTCATTATTAGCATGCATTGAATCATTGTAGGAATATCAACGTTTTGTACTGTACTATGATGTTTTACACCAGCAATAATACATTGTTCGAAAATTAAAAGATTATGCAAGCATATATGTTAATACCGTTTCATTGACAGACTTGCGAATTAATTCATCCACATTAAGTTCATCAGTGCCCATTTGTTTATGTTATATTTTCAAAATTCCCCGATTTTGGTTAAAATCAAATGTTTATTGTTATACAAAAAGAAGTAAACACGTGTACAGAGTGAAGGGAATTTAGATGTACCACATCTATTTACATATCAAGGTTTCATAAGACAATATATATATACACACTACTTATTTTTTCAATTAAATTACGAAAGTAAACATAGGAATAATGAATCTCTCTCGTATTCGTACAATATGTATGTAAATGTATGTTTAACCATCATGTGATAGTATGTTACCTGTCATCAGAGTTTCCGACCTCATTCTGTATCAATAACATCTGCGCTTCTGATTCCCGTAGTCTATGATTAAAATAAGACAGGTTCGACAAATTATAATACCATGTCTATTTGCGCTTTTTCTAAATAAGTTGAACTTACACATAGACATAAAGGCACACTACGCTAGACAAATGTAAGCATATACAAACAAGTATTGTGAGCAATGTCTTTTATTCATTTATTAATTCAAGTTGTTATATTGTTCTTGTTATGGACCTCTCTAGTATGAAACAAACATTGTGACCGAGAAATATGTAAAACAACCTCAATGTGTACGGTTTCATAAGTCTTATTGTTCTGAATAACTTTAGTATAGCTTGCAAATCTGCATTTAAACAATTTTCAGTTGATTGTTGAAAGAATACCATAAATTGTCACAGTGACTATCATTGGAAAGAAGAAATGACCCTCAAGTGTATAGCCCTCCAAGCTATTGAGGCGCGACATGAAATACAATCAGATGTATTACCGTCATAGTATAAGCTGCAATTAAAGGCATTACATGTTTTGTTATACAAAATGTACATACCTCTCTTCAAGATCCTTATTTTCTTGTTCTAATCTTCGGAAATCTGATTGTATCCTCTGATATTCCCCTTCCTCTCCCCTCAGAGTAATACTTCAATGGGAAATACTATTGTATTGGTTTGTATTAAAGCATTTCACTTTCGCAAATGAAAGAAGAAGATGCATTAACACATATAATGTAACAACATGGTTTGAAACACATATAATGTGACAATGTGGTTTGAAACACAATAGTCAAAAATAGGAGGTTCCGTAACAGATGTGTATACATGAAATTGAATTGATATTTTAGTTATATACTTCCATGAAAGTTAAATACTCAATCTATCAGCGTTTTTCAGCTCACCTGAGCACGAAGTGTGAGGTGAGCTATTGTAATCGCTTTTCGTCCGTCGTACGTTCGTCCGTCCGTTCACTTTTTCCTACAATCGACTTCTCCTCCTAAACCATTGGACTGCTTTCAAATTTGTCCATGTAGAAGAAAATGCCAACATTTTATAAATGTTCTTGTTCAAAAGTAATGGTCCGATTTAATAATTTGGCACATTTTGAAGTTTGTTTTCCTTTATGCATTACAAAAACTATAAAAATCTCCTTGTTCAAAATTACTGGCCTGATTTAAAGATAATTAGCCACAAATGTTTCTTAGGTGACACTTTACCAAGATTTGTCAAAGTATTGCGATTCGTTGAAAAACTTGGCCATCAGGTGGGGGGTGGGGGGGCTTGTTTTCCTTATATGTATATAAATTGAAAACTTTAAAAATCTTCTTGTCCAAAAGTACTGGCCCGATTTGACAATTTGGCACGAATGCTCCTTGGGTTACCCCCTATCAAGATTGTTTAGATTATTCTGATCCATTGAAAAATATGGTCAATAGGGGGCGGAGCTTGTTTTAATTATATGTGTATTGTAAAGAATTTAAAAATCTTCTTGTCCAAAAGAACAAGCCCGATAAAACATTTGGCACAAATGACCCACTTCCAAGCTTGTTGAAATTATTCCCATCCGTTGAAAACATGGCTGCTAGAAGGAGGGGCCTGTCTATATGTATAGCCAACGAACAATGAAAACTGTTTAAGTTTGTTTAAACCAGATAAGCGATAAAGGACCATCATGGTCCTCTTGTCTTTATTATACTACCATTTATGTGGCGCAAGTAAAATAGAAGAACAGAAAGCTGCAGCTAGTATTATTGACAACAGTATTTCTTACCTTTCGTCTAAAATGTCTGTATCTGTTTTATTTTGAATAAGAAGAGTATCGATCTGCTCGGTTTTTCCTTTCTCACCCACTGTGTTGTTTATCCTGAACACAAAGTAAAGTATATTGTAAGAATTTTGTCTTCCCGGTCTAAGCAAGATTGAAAGAAGTAATAAGAAAACAATTCTTTACATATAAAACAAAATGTGATGTTAGCCCTGTCTACATAATGATGTGAAGTGTTTGCGAAACCTATAACGGCAATCAATATCTCTTCAGTAAAAGAGTGATGCCTACTATTTAAGATACTCTATAATTATTGCATTTGGGTTAAAGGAATTGAGATTTATAAATGTACAAAGAAAGCCTACTATAAATGTAATATAAACATTGTTTGTATGCTATTTTTCGCCGCTTTCTATATCATGGCGTTTCCTGGTTAAGATAACAATACTATTCTCTTATCCTTGTGTAATCAATTAAAGAACACATAAAGGTTTATTTATGATAACACTAACTTTTGCCTTAATTCGTTTCTAATATTGCATTCGATACAAGTCAACAAATGCCCAATGTTTCGAACGCGATACAACTCTTCTTTGTCCAAGCCTTGCTTCCCGTTAATCCAGGGACAGTATTCGATACTATTTTGGCAAACACTTAGAGAGATTAAGAAACTGAATTTCCCGAAAGCCGCTTCTATGTCAGGGTGTTCAGAGTTAAAACATTGTTTATACATTATCAATCTTTTGTCAATATCGGTTTATTACCCTTCGTCTGTTTCTCCTTTCTCTGCTTGTGAAGTTGCAGTATTTAACTCTCTAGGTCCGATCAATTCACTGTTGGCCTCATCCATTCTAAAATTATAAATATAAGTTATCAAAGTACAGTTTAATAAAGACATGCATAAATTAAATTTAAAATATACGAGGCTTTCGGGTTATGATGGTATAAAAAAAGTTATTTTCTACTTATTCCGATTGTTATTTTGGGAAGTTTCCATTACATGAGCTACTAGTCCTTTTAATCTGACGCTAACGAGTCTGTCGTAATGTAATTTTTTTTATTATTCTTTGAACATTTTTTTCTGATGGCAAAAACGTGATGTATTATGCAACAATAATTTCGAATTTCGAAAATAATAGCCGCATATAGACGAGTTCGGTAGTATTTGTTATTAACTTTCAATGTTGCTCAATAGTTATCTTCACAACAATAGAATAATAGAAATACATTCCATTGGCAAGAAATGATGTATTGAATGTTATTGACACTATTTCAATTAAAGGGTTTTATTCTGTTCTAGCACAATCCAAATTCGAAATAAACTTTTTTGGGGGTAACCATTAAAATCAGCATGTTGTTGGAAATAAAATACAAGATCAGCATACCCATCATCAATGCAATCTGTTTCCTTTTTCTTTCTATCTGACTTCGATGCAATGTGTTTTATCCTGCCCTTCTCGGAAAAAATATTTTTCCATCTAGAACAGGAATGATAATTGGTATTACCATTGAAGAATCAAAGACATGGATATCAATGTTGTAAGTAGGAAACATTATTAGTTCCAGAAGTTTATTATATATGCTCTTCAAATTCAAGCTAGTTTCACTCGTATATATATGTTCGTCTTTTAAGCAATGAGGATCTCTATCATATGTGTGAACAAAATATAGCACATAGGTAAATACGGGCTCTGTATCTCGAGCTACACATCGGCCGGATGGAACATTATCAGATCCTGTTTAGAAGGTAGGCTTACATTCTGCAAGTAATCATAATATATGTATACTCATGGATATTTAGTATCTACCTAGAGCGACTCTTCCCCCTACCCTCTCTTTCTCTCTCTCTCTCTCTCTCTCTCTCTCTCTCTCTCTCTCTCTCTCTCTCTCTCTCTCTCTCTTCTCTCTCTCTATATATGTATATGTGTGTCTCTCTCTCTTTCTGTTCTCTTTTCTCTATCTCTCTCTTTCTCTTCTCTCTCTCTCTCTCTCTCTTTGTCTTTCCCTTCTCTATCTCTGTCTCTCTTTCTCTTCTCTCTGTGCGTGTGTGTCTCTCTCTCCCTCTTTCTATCTCTCTTTTGTTCTCTCCTGTCTCCTCTCTCTATCTCTCTCCCACTCTCTATATCTCTCTTTCTCTCTCACTCCTTCTCGCTCTCTCTCTCTCACATACTGTTTATGTTTTGAAAGAAAATGTACAAACAGTGGAATTTGAAAAGTTACCTAGAATGTTGTATATTCTCATTCTGCAGTAGTAACAGCTGAGCTTCGGCTTCCTGAAGTCTTAAACATTTTTACAATAATTAAGATTATGTATGTACATGTTTTGAACGTACGGATAAAGAACAATTTACAATAGGTGTTTGTTACAAATTGTGTCTTTTCTATAGTGTTAATTGAGCTCTCATCACAAACGTTAAGCCAATCGTGGAATAGTATAGCCAATTCATTCATAAGCATAACACTCCCTGGAAAAACAATAAGAGAAACTGCTTCAGGGGTAGGATAAAAGGATGATACATTTGCAAAGTGTAACTTGCCGCAATTCGAGTATACCTAACTTGCAAACGTCACACATATTTATCATGCTGGATGTTTTAATGTCAACATGACCATTACGTTTGTAAAATCTTAAATTGATATGAGATGTGATTAATTAAAGTCAGACCTATTTTGGAGGTCCTTTCTTTCATCTTCAACCTTTTGTAATTCTGATTTTACTCTCTGTAACTCTGTCTGTTCTTCTTCCACTGGGTTCCTTATATATGAAATGTTATACATTGAAATAAGTCGGCTGGGATGTCACTGATAGCAATGAACGAGTATAATTTTCTCAATGCAGTAATGAGGAAAAATGTGGAAAGAGATATAAGATGAGTGTTCACTCATTCATTTACAGCATACATTTACGAATAAAGCGATAAGTTTGAAATGTGTTATTAACTATAAATGTTGAGGCGATGTGTTGTTGTCGTTTTTCAGTAAAAGGGAATGGGTTTAATACAACAATACATCTAGTAAAGCTTCCCATAAGCAAATGCAATTATGTAAGTTTACGACATTGTATTGTATATCTTTATCAGCAAGACAATTAAGTACTTCCCATTTGTTGGAATTTTACCATACACATGTAATTAAATGTGATTGGTAATGAAGATAAGGATCTAGATGAAGTAAAATTTAGAATTACTTACTTTTCATTTACATTTCCTTTGTCTCCCTCAGTTTGCTTTGATAGAGCTTGGGTATGATCTGATTTTATTTTCTCTCCCTCTTCGCTTTGAATCCTACATATAATAAAATCAAGGAACGGTGGTACTAGTCAGTATATGATTCTTCGTTTTGTATTCCAAAATGTTCTTTTATGGCTATAAATAGAGGGTGACCAATCCCTTCCTCGATGCATTTAATCCTTCGGGTAGGTCTAAGCCATGACTTGATAGTTCGTTTTGGATATTTAAATGTTCGTTTAATGTCATATACCTGGTAATATAGTTCAATGTAGTCTACAATAATTCACGTTCGAAAACAAATTAGACGTTGATAATGTTGGAATGTGATTTTAAAGTATTGTCAGAACAGCATTAAATATAGCCTGTAAATGAAAGCGTTCATTGCTAAAACCCTTTAACTTGAAACAAAGTTTCAACGAATATGCTGCAGACGACAGTTGAACAAAATATATTCAATAAGTATAGTTACGTACATTTACAGAGATTGCCCAATGTTGAACCTGCTTTTTAAAATCGGCAGTTGTAGATATGCTATGTTTGTGTAATGATTAAGCATGAGATTTGACAAGCATATACTAACAATATATCACATGTCATTAAATATGCATGTGCTACATACTTTACGACCAGGAGTGGATTCGTTTAATTCTTCAATAGATTGCAATATCATTACCTTTCCTCCATTTCAGCATTTTCTCTCTGCAACTTTTCATTTTTAACTTCTTTCAGCCGCCTTATTTCACTGTTGGCCTCATCCAGTCTTAAATATAAGTAAGAATATAAACTACACAGATCGTTTTATATCACTAAAAGGACGTGTTTTGTTGCCATACAGTAAAGTTGTTTTCGTTTTAATCACATACTCGAGTATAACACTGTCAGTATTCTAAAACGAATAACACATTGAATATATTGAACAGGTTTTTCATATGTTTGAATAGTAAAGAGCCATGTACAGTAAACATTGAAACTCGAGTATGTTACACTCATTGTCATTGAAGACTGACTTCGTATAATCGCAACGAAAAATGTTTTACATTTAACGGTAAAGTTGAGTGTCTAATGGATGCTGTCTGGTGTATTCAGCAATGTCATTAATTGCACACGGAAAATCTGGGGTCACATATTATCAAATATGTTTGTTATATGCCCATTTCTATATGCTTTACCTCAAATCATAAACATTCTTAATTGCAGAGAAAGTGCAGTGGAAATAATTACTTATATGAAGTTGTTTTCCATTAAACCGAAAGGCTAGTTCAACTTTACTAATTTCCTGATTTAAATTCTTACTTTTCCTGTAGATCATCAGTTTTGTTCTCTTCGCTTCGTAAATCCGATTTGACATTCCGTAAGTCTCGTTGATATTCATTCATTTTCTTTTTCAATTGGTCATTACTGAAGAGAATACACTATAACAAACATAAAGTGGTACAAACCTGCTAAATATGTTGGAAATTGTAGATGTCAAACACATTACTAAAACAAAATGGCCAGTATTAAACACAAGCTTCGATATAACGATATAATCTGACTGCTTAATGGTAATTTTCTATGTAATGTAACTGACTTAAGGAAATTTAACAACGGTGAAGATCAGGGTACACATTGTCCATTATACAATTATATCCATTGGCGTAATTGAGCAGGGATGTCGTATTGATTAGATTGCCACAAACACGACTTTGATCCAAATACACTTTTGTGCATGATGGACGTTGAAACCCCTGCTTGCAATTCAAGAAGGATAAAGATTTATGACAGGCCTCAACTAACAATTAAATATTAGGAATTTATAGTTTTTCTTCCCTGTTACGTTGATTACATTTAAGAAATAAATCCGTGTGTTTTGAAATTTGATGAATCTAAAATCCCTGAAATGCCAATGCGTTCATAATTTACTGCATCTAAGAGGTATAATTATTTAAAATAGGACATACTCATCATCAAGGTTATCCTTCTCCCTTTCCATGCGGTTTTCAAGGTGTTTAATCTTTTGCTTCTCAGAACCAAACCCCTTTAGCTTATAACTAGATATCAAATAAACAAATGTATATATTGATAAAACAATGATGTTACTCGTAGGTATTTACTGATTCATAAGCATCCGATGAATAAGTCTCATTTGATATTGTGGTAATATCAACTAATTGTTCTATACTATGATGTTACAAACTAGGAACAACACCTTGTTTTCGAAAAACAAGAGGCTATGCGAACAAACAGCGTTTCTGTTTATCGACAAACATGTTGTTGCGAATGTATTCACATTTATTATTTAACACGTCAGTAACAATCTGTTCATGCTATGTGATACACTTCCAATTTTCCCCGTTTCTGTGTTAAAATCGGAATGTGTGTGTGTGTGTTTGTGTGTGTGTGTGTGTGTGTGTGTGTGTGTGTGTAATTAAAAGCTATGTTTTGCAGTGATCATGTTATTATATATTACCTGTCGTCAGAGTTGTTCACCTCATGCTGAAGCAATAACATCTGCGCTTCTGATTCCCGTAGTCTATAAATACAAATAACACGGGTTCAAAGTATTAAGTTGTGTGATGTTTGTATAAGTTGTGTCATATATGAAGGCACTTTATTCATTTGGTCGACATATGTTAAGACGGTTAATGTATAATTTGTTAATTGAATCACAATAGGTCACGTTGCTATTTCCAATGGCGCTTTCCCTACATATGTTGAACTTTCACATCCTTGTGTAAGATAAAGCAAAGCTAGAAACGTGTAAGCATTAACACAGAATATTTCGATCCACTCCGTGTATTCACCTTGTTCAACCATTTAGGAAACAATACAAGTAGTTCCAAGTTTCTCCTTTATTGACCTCTGTAAATTGCTAGTACAAATATTGTTACACAAATAAGTGAGCCCCTCGTTATTGATCATTCAATTACAGCCTTATTGTACTTGTTTAAAGTTTGACAAATTACGAATTTATTTTATTATCTTTAAATCAGTATTTTAACACAGGAAAGGATGTATGTAGACCATAATGTTCTACATTAAATACATTAAATTGAGTGATTGAAATGAACGCGGTTTTCAACACTTCTCAGTCATATCAGTACAGCCAATTCACCAAACCATATGTGTTCGATAGATTCCTGGATTCAGTATTTCACGCAATATTCTCTCCACAATAGTTGTCTCTCTTCCAGCATATAATACGCTTATTGACTTATGAAAAGAGCTCGTCACAAGAATATTAATCCATCATCGGAAATAATAAATAGCCGGTTTCGAACTCACGACCCACAAGTATAGCTCTAGTCGTTACCAATTGAGCTAGTGCGGCTCGACTTAAAATACAATCACGTGCCCTTAAGATGGTAGTATAGTCTTACATGAATGGCAATAAGTGTTTTATTGTACACAATGCATATACCTGTCTTCAAGGTCCTTATTTTTTTGTTCTAATTTTCGGAAATCTGATTGCGTTCTCTGTAATTCCCCCGGCTCTCCCTTTAGTGTATTGCTTCAAAAGATAACACAATTATTATTATTTTTGTAATTAAAGCAGTTTTTGAATCGAACTAAAAACGATTTATAAACAAAATATAAAAACATAATCTGAAAGATATGTGTATAGAATAGAACATTTTTTTACTTATATACATTTCATACTTCAACTTCTTCATGGAGTCTGAGCCGTGGTCTGTTGTACAAACGCTGGACTGTCATTCCATAGGAACGGGGTTGAAATCGCCTTACGGGTTCTGGAAATTTCTGAGCTGGTTTTAAATGTTTCCTTTCAACTAGAGATCTTTTCTAGAACAAATGGGCTCGCATGAATCGGTACTGTATACATTGAGCACGTTACAGATGTATGTGTCTTTATGGAAAGAGCTTGGGTATTGAAGCCGGAAATCATTGTATCTAACTGTACACGAAAAAGTGTATATTTTCAAACGGACATATAAAAGCTACATTGAATAAGAGCGATAGGTCTCCTCAATTTCATAATAAAAGAATAACTTTCATTCACAAATAGTGATGTCACAATTTGGCGCTATATATACTATATATCTGCAGCTACTGTTATTGATAACAGCACTTTCTTACCTTTCATCTAAAATTTCTTTTTCTGTTGCATTTGGAATGGGTGGATTATCGATTTGTTCGGATTTTACTTTCTCACCTTCTGTTTTGTTTATCCTGAAAGTAAATATAATGTTAATAACTACAAATGGATTTCTGGTCCAAACTGGATTTGAACAAGTTTATTTAAACATGTACCAAAAAGCTACCCTGGTCTACAGAATGATTGGCAGTTACAAAACTCACCAAGGTTAAATATATCCTCGAAATTACATGCGCTTCCTCTTGTTAAAGAAATCGTATTTTAGACAATCGGACCTTTTTTACATATTCGTCTATTTACATAAGGTTTTACTAATTGTTTTGCTAGTGTTAGTTAATCCTCAAACCTACATATGCCATCCTCAAGGACCCACCTTATCTAATGTGATGCAGTTATATATGTTATCTTTTTAGCTTTGTTTACATTTTATCCAGTCACTGTATTTAATATAACTTAGTAAATAATAATTATAGACATTAAGAAACGGACGTTCGCTTAAAACTGCTTCTATACTTGGGTTCTAGAGATCCAAATACAGATTTAAAACATTGTGTATACATTAACATTCCTTTGTCAATATCGGTTCATTACCCTTTTTCAGTTTCGCCTTTCTCTGCTTGTGATGTGTCAGTATTAAACTCCTTCATTCGATTCAATTCACTGTTGGCCTCATCCAATCTAAATTTATATGAAAGTAATTTACAAACAGTTTTAAAACGGCATGCTTTAAATTAAATTAAGAACATATGGCGTTGTAATATTATGCTGCTATAAGAAACTTCATTTTCACATGTTTCGTTTGTTGAAAGAAGAAAATTAACACTTGTCCTAAGCAAATATTTTGAATGGGGTTTTATGCCGCTTTCAACATCATTTCAGTCATATCACGTTGTTTCCTTGGTAAGTTATGAATACTTCTGGCACTTCTATTCCCCAACTTCCGCATTAGTCGTAATGTTGGCCCACAACTCTGAGCGACAAGGAGGGAAGTCACTTCTACCATTTGTTATGTTAATAGCATGACCAGATCAGGGGTCAAACTCAAGTTTTTCACTCTCGACATGTACAATTAGAACCATATTACTATACATATTTGGAACTTTTGAAGGCGAGTAATTTGTTTGAATTGGGGTTCATTCTACGACTAAAGGTTCTCCATTAAAGCGTTAAGATTTCACGACACAATTACGCATGTATATTGCAAATGAGTGAAATACGACGATGTACTGCGTTAAGAACAAATTTCTTTCAGGCTCAGATAAGTTAGTCTATGGCTTATGTTCAATATGTACCTTTGTTTAAGATCCCTATTTTCTTCTTCGAGCATTCGATTATTGGATTCTGATCTCTGTTGTTCGCCTTGGTCTTCATTAAGAATGTTACTGCAATTGATGACATAATTAATCGATTTAAACTAAATAAGTAAATCATTTTTTTTTTTTTTTTTTTTTTGCAGTTATTCCAATGTCATTCTGTAAGTCACAACCTAAAATTAAATAGATAAAAGGACAAAGCTAATAATTGTCGTCAGCTTAGCCATGTTTACAATCTTCAATAAATGGATATTCGACCGGCATTTGTGAATGTACGTCTATATGTACATTCACGTTTGCCGCTCGTATATCAATGTTCGAAATTTAGTTTCCCTGTTAGCAAAGCATAAGACAGCGGTCTTGTGAATATTTAGAGTAAATATACTGACAATTTACCTTTCAATTTGAAATTCTTTTTCAGTATCATTTATTGGTGGCGTTTCGATCTGTTCAGATCTTACTTTTTCATCCTGTACGCTGTACGTTCTGAAAATAAAATTATATTTTCAAGATGTCATACGCGAATACAACACAGCTGACTCCGTATTGAACTGTGACAATAACGTTAACAATTACGGTTATGTGAAGTCATTGAATATTCCGTATTTGATAAGGAAAATATTGTTCTTAATATGATAATGAGTGGGGATTGAACTATGCGGTCACATCATTCATCATGCAGAGCGTTGAAAAGAGACACTGTCTCGATCATAAGTCTGGCGAGATATCAATTGTTCCACGCACGTCGTAGTAAAATACAAAGCAACATATCGCTAATATCACGTTCAATAAGAATATGACATATTCAAGAAAGAAATGTTATTTGTTCAAGAATCTGTCCTAAAATATTGTCTTTTACAAAAAGCACTGTAATCCCTTACAACACATAAAAGTACTATATCCAATATATATTCAGTATGGCTAACACAATTTAAACATCTATTGTAGAGTGTTAGTGGGTAACAAACAGTAGCAGAAATTAACCTATACTACATGTATGTCGATACACATGTCAATATTAAAAAATATTTGCCTTTCTTCCGTTTCATTCCTTTCTGTCTGTACATTGCTTGACTCAAATGCTTTGTTTCGTTTTAATTCATCATTGGTTTCGTCCAATCTGAAATGTATGATAAACATGTTATATTCATCAAAAAAATACATAGCGTAATATGTGAGATCGAAATAAAATTTACGTTTTATCAGGTAATTTCCTTCATAATGAAAATAAATTACAACACTTTCCTCAATTACACCAACAAAACACGAGTATTGTTATATTTTCTTTCGTTTATGAATACTATATTTACGGTTATACACAGATTAGAAATATTCAAAAACCTGCAAAGTGATAAACACTTTTGACATGGTTTCGATTGCAATTTCTTTATTATTGTGCCTTTAAATAATCTCCATTACGGGTTTAAGGGATGCATGAAACGTTGTGATTTGCTGTACATTACATATATCAGATATCTTATAGAGGCAACACACATAAATAACATGATCTGCGATTTCACGTATACTTTATTTAGACGATCTGTGTAAACGACAAAGCTTTAGCCAAGATAACACTTTTTTCATAAGCGCAAATTAAATTATCCTGATATACAAGAACATTAAGGAAACCTGCAGAAATAAATTTATCTTTGCTAAAACATTGTCTTTTTTACACAGATCGCAGATTAATAATTATTGAATAGAACAAACTCTATAATAGCTTATACATATATTTATGAAAACCATGTTGGGAACCAAATGATCATTCGATAATCTTCATTTGAAAAGTGTACTCCTCAAAAAATCGTCATACACTGTAACGATGTATGCGTGTACATACCAAAATAAATATTAATTCAAGATTATGCAAGTATTTCACAAAACATTAATCTGAACTATCTAAACTAATAAGTTTAACTTATTATTAGTTTTACCCGCCTTATCATTGTGTCCCTGAGTATATAAGATGTTATGTTATGGTCTGTACCCTTTTGCAATGAATAGTATAAAAGAGTTTTAATATAGAAGTAATTACTCATTATTTCTTACGTAGCTAAGATTCATACCTTTGCTGAAGGTCTTTGTTTCTATCCTCTTCTCGTCGTAAATCTGATTTAATGCTCTGTAGTTCCCGTCGATACTGGTCCAATTTCCGTTGAAGTTGCGAATAGCTATAGCATATAAGAAAAATTCAAATACATATTACTGAATGGGAATATTTTTTATGTTTGACTTCCTGAGACATGGATACAAGAAATGTATATCATCAACTTTGATATTTAGTTATTGTCAGAGCCTTGTTCGTTGTATCGCTTATGTGTTAAACCAACGATGATTGATAATAGAGATTACATTCCTCGGCTTACAAACTAGTTTCAATTGAACATTCGATTGGGTTCTCTACAAGGTACACTCTTTATTAAAACGTTTGATAATGTGTATTATTAGAAGCATCATGGGGACAAGAGTGCAAGCGTCAAACACATCATGAGAATATAAATGTATATATACAAGTAGTACTATACTTACTCATTGGATATATTGTCGTTGTCCCTATCTGCCAGTTGTAGTCGCGATTCACGAGAGTGTACTCCATCCGTTTCGTCTTGTAGATATCTCAACCTGGTAGAGAAATAGAACAAGAATTAACTGCACTTTTATCATTTCGATCTTGTCTTTCACTGTCAATGTCATAATATTTCTTGATTAAATGTTAGAAATGTATTTTGAATGTATGCTACTCATTTCAATATGTTATTCAATTATAAATAGTACATGTATATATTTTTTTATTTCACTCAAAGCATTCAATATTTGTGTAGGGAAATGACGTCGTGTTCTGTGTTTCAGGTGAGTAAAAGTAAATGGCACCTTTGGCACACACGTTATCTTTAAACTAATTTACCGTTCTTCCATTTGGTCATTTCGACTTTGCAGTGGTGACATCATTCGAGCTTCTGATTCTGATTCCTTAAGTTTCTCCGAATTGACAACATTTATATTCAATCTGATAAAAAAATGATATGTTTGGTTAAAAAAAGGCTTTAATATAATTATCTTGTGAGCGATAATGATGTAACTTAAATTGTTGGTTGATTTCCAATAAGCATGTTTACGTAGATGCAGTTTCTGTGTGTACATAGGACATTTGGGTTGACTGAAATAGCATTGCCACAGTCCGTGTTTGTTCTCTGTACAATGGAAATGACCAACCATTTTGGAAAACTCGAAAGACTACTTTGACAACCTAGGATTATTTTTAAATGAAAATATGATAACGACAGCTTCAATATGTTTCATATGATATGTAAAACTGATGCAGTACCTTCCGTCATAAGGAATACATAAGGAATGAGCTTTGAAAACATTTTTTTAATAAATGAACATTACAAAAATAACCGACATTTCAGTATGTACGGAAATTACATTCAATGTTGTTATTGTTCATCAGGATATAGTTTCTTTACACATTATTAAAATCATCTCAAGATAGAGATATTTCTCTTTCTTAAAAGACAATTCAAAATTAAACGTTTTATACCAATTTATACCTTTCTTGTAGATCTCTATTTTCTTCCTCCAGCCTTCGTAATTCTGATTTTACTCGTTGTAATTCTGATTGTTCCCCTTCCGCTAGATCACTTAAACATAAGTGTGTTGACAGAATAAACTTGCATAAGCTATAGGGAAAGACGGTCCTTTACATATTATAACTAAATATCACACTTAAGTCACTGCATCATAGTGTATTCGTACGTGTGGCAATTGTATATTTGACATAATAATTGTTTTCCAGACATAAACAAAGTTCATTATATTTTACATGACCTGGATACACGTGTATATGTTTATTTACTTAATTTATTAGATATGAACAATATAATACCCTTGTCCTGTCTCGGCATTTTCATTTTTCGCAGTTTCGACTAGGGCTTTGACTTTCCGACTTTTAATTGAGTCTTCCACGGGGCTGTTTAGTCTGAAAATATAAATATAGAAAAGGTGTTTATTTTCAACAAAATATGCAAAATTATAAAATTTCAGGTAAGCTTATTTTGTACATCCAACTATTTAAGATTTTCGTATGAACATCCGCAAATAATTGACCACAATACTATGTTTGTGGTGATATACCGGCGTATGCGATTTCATAAGCTTACCTATCTTGACGGTTCTCGATCTTTGTCTTACATCCATTTAGGTCAGAAGGCAGTGATTGTTGTAATTCCTGTCGCTGTTGTCTCTCGACATTACTATAGAAAGAGAAGACACAGATCTTGACAGACATTTAACATATACTACTTATTTGGTTGACATTATAGTTTATATTCTGCATTAAAGCGAGGGGGATATTAAAAGTAAACTTCAAAGACATAGTATCAACTTCCATGCTTGCAGAGCTATACTGGATCAAAACGCTTCGAAGGATTTAAAGGAAGTTGTAAGAGTTTTGGCTCGAACGCTTGGTGTCGAGTTCTTGAAGGTTTCTTCACACGTATCAGACTTTGTGTATTCTTTTGTAACAATTCACTCATTGGTTAAAATTCATTTTACAATTGAATACATTAAAGACAAAAGGATCGAATGAAAACATTTTTTCAACGGATATGTAGCCGTTTATGGATTTTACTCTGATTTCAATTTTAGTTGTATCGTCTAAAAACTTTCAACACTATTTATTAAATGAATGAAGACGTTTTAAATACATGTAGTTCGACTTTGAAGAAATTTACACTGACAAATAATTGCTTTATTTATGTATGAAAACAAACGTTAATGTACAATTGACTGAGATAGCAGTATGTGCGGGAAATCTTAGATATGTTCTACCAATTCAGAAGCATCTCATCTGAAAGTGAATGCTAGAATTATCCCGATGGAAACGCCGTGTTCGAGTTATACGAGTTAAGAACTATTTATCTCCGGTCATATTGTTCTGCCCTTGGGCGAAGCACATTAACTTAACTAGAACTTAAAGTCAAACAATTAATTCGTGGATAGGTGCACTGCCGCCATGAATGAAATGTTTAAACCCCAATAAAACAAAACGAAACAAATTATTATTTAGATACATTTAAGGAACGCCAAATTGCTTACCTATTTTGAAACTGATTGTTCTGTCTTTCTGGATCTCGTATGTGTTGTTTCATGTCAGAGTTTTCCTTTTGGGACCATTTTAATCTTTCAAAGATACCACAAGAGTTAAATAACAAAATAATTATATTGTGTCGTGTCTATCCATTGGAAAATGATATGTATTAATTTTCTCGTGCAAACATGGAGGTTTTCGGAAAAATAAATTGTTGGAAAAGATCATACAAAGGTATTATAGGTCTTTGAAATATACAATATGTACTTAACTAAATCATATCACAGAGAAGTCAACAATTTAAAATTTAAGCTAAATGGGGAAAATATCGAAAAGTCCCGTATTTCTGTTTCGCCGTAGAGGGTATAAAGCCGCTAAATGATTGAATTTGTCCTGTTATTTCTAAATGGTAGTGTCCATGATCTGAAGTTAGCTTGTACGATTAATTGAAAGGGTAATACAGTGGTGGAATAATGAGTACTTATTTTATTCCTTCAAATGAAAACAACGCAAATATGCCAGCAACTTGCACATTTTTGACCGGACATGTAGTCTTTGTTTCGAGTGAAAATGCCCACGATGTAGTCTTTCTATTTATTACACCTTTTGTTCTGTTTAGACCTGTACTTAAAATAATGTTTTACTTGTTATTCAGAACTGAATTTTCCTCTTGTAATTTTTTAACTTGTTTCTCCAATTGTTGTAGTAACATTTCATCAACGTTCTTGGATCTAAATGAAAAATAAAAAGATCGTAAATCTATATGAGATTATACCCTTTCTAAAAAAGAAAACTATATTAAACAATGAATTTTCACTTCTGAAAATAGGGGGTTAGAGACAGAATTTGATGAAATATTATTATTATGTATATGTCGAGCGAAATTAGCCATCTTGTTCCCAATAAGCTGACCAATCAGGACTCGGACTTCCAAAGATTAGTATATATTAACTGCAGAGTCTTCACTGGCAATATGTTAAATCAGCCTATGTCAGCATAGTTTACGTTCTCAATGAAATGGACGATAAACTAGACATCAACATGGTAGAACTAAATTGTTCTGTAATAGTATATGATGACACTTAGCAAATAAAAACAAATATCTATAGTACCTGTTTTCTGGTTCGGATTGTTTCTTTTTCATTTCTGTCATCAAGTCTGGCCACCGTTTATTTTTGGCACATTCAATCTCTAGCACCTTTACCCTAATGATAAAATAGTAATATTATGATTGTAACATTCATTAAAAGTATATGTGAGGAATTAAATAACTATCAAATGATTGATGAAGTGATATATATATTCTGAAGCATGGAAAAGACCATGCCAAATAATGAATGTCGGATTTTTAAACACTAATTGAAATATTTAGTATTTCTTTTTCCTTTGCAGATTGTTTCCGAATAATTTATTTTGGATGATTCAACATGCAGATGATTTTTTCCTGTGGCGCAATATGCTATTTACCTCCAACTTCTTAAAACTAAGTTATCAAAATCAAGAATAATAACCTTTTAATGAAACTCTCCTTTTCCTGTTCAAGGATTTGAATTTCAACTTCTTTTCTTTTGTTTTCGTCTTTGGAGAGCTGTAAACTAAAATAATACGGAAAGAGAACTTTAACTCCACTATATATTTGTTTGCTTGGTTAAAGTTTAAATTTTGAAGATAATTTGTATTTAAACCATTTCTCAGGAAGACCACATTTAGGGTATTCATGACATGATTATATTTTAACTATACATATATCTGCCTTCGCATCATATTATCTGGATGATACAATGATTGTATGACGCAGCTTAAAAGGTTCTGTACCTAATTGGAGAGTAGTGCAGAGCCAGATCAAACAACGCAAAAGCCCCGTTTGATATAGATCCATACTTGTAGATTATCTGTGGTTTGTTTTCGTGTGTTTAAATAGTTCTACAAAACCCTACATGAGTTGACATCACTTACGGTTGTGTTAATGTTGAGTTTTCTTTCTGTGGTTGCTTTACCTGACTAGTTTTTGATTGATCAGTTTGTCTTTTCCGTTCATAGGACTTTAACCTGCACATCAAATTGGTTAAATCATTACTCACAATACCACCAAAGAATATGTACATATAGCGTTGAATGAATAATTGGGTTTGACGCCGTTTTAAACAAACGTTCAGTCATACCACGGCGGCCAGTTCAACTAGCTAAATGTTCCCTGACTTTCTCATACCAGTTCATCACACAATAGTATTATCAAACTGGCGTTTTTTCTCTTAGAGTGTTAGTCCATTGGGAAAATACGTATGTCCCTGCTCGCATTTACGTTTGTCAAATGTCTGAAAAAATATTGGTCAAACTGGGGTTCGAACTTAAATTGACAGCCCGCGTCTTTACCAACTGACACCGGTTCAGTTGCGTTGATATATTTTAACCGAAAGGTTTTAAAAAGGAAAAGGATAAAAACATTTATTTATGTTAAGATTCTAGGAATTTAACGTGCACATTTACTTCACCTTGGACTAATAAATTGAAATTAGACATATGGGGGAATCTAAAATTCATTTTACATTCAATAGAACAAACATATCATTATTATGAATATATATGTTTATATGGGCATTGAAAAGGAACAGCTATATTTGGAATTGACTTATTAAACAATTTGAACTCCTCATTTCTTTTACTGTAAATCGTGTATGTTCGAGAGACGAAGGCCGACGTAACGAAGATTCAATCATAACTAAGGCTTATTTAAGAAGATCACACCATACCTTTCTTCAAGTTTTGCCTTGTCGTATTCAAGTTTTCGTATGCGATCGTTTCCTTGATTAAATCTAGAATTAAACAACATTTGTTATGTTTCATAAACGATTCAACTTTACGATTTGTATGAATGTATTTACAAGGGATAATTCCTTCCTTTACCGATTTAAGCTGGGGATATGTCAACACATCATCGATGCCCGATTAAGTGCCATTTCTGTGTATTGGGTTTGAAAGGACATGAATTTTCCATCCCTAGTTAGATCCCTAAATAATACCCCAGTTTTAGAGCTATATTTGTATGACAAATATAATACATTTACAAAGACAGCCTGTAATGGTAAAGCATACGCCTTAGGTGCGGTAGGTCGCGGCTTTCATCCGTGGCTGGGTCATACCAAATACTTTTAAAATGGAAGTAACGGCTTTCCCTCATATGCACTCATACCGTTGGATTAGCATAAAGACTGTCATGCTAGTGTCAGGATAAATGTCCCAGTAGTACTGATACTTAACCAATGACACGACGTGATATAACTTACAATATGTTAAAAGTGGCATTTAATATCAAACAAACGAACAGACAATTGCACAGTGAGTAATACAACAACAGGACTATACTATACATTTTAAACCAATCCCTCACATACTTTCAGATGACATTTAGTCGTCCGTTGAAAAGTGTTTGAGGTTTGAGGATGGTTGATTTAAACAGATATGTATCACAAACTTTCTATCGGTCTAAAGATTATAGTTCGTCGACCAATGTTCGTGTTTCAATTGTTGGGCTGGCTATTCATCTTAATAATATGAGCCGTGAAAACCAACAGTATGGCCTCTGCGTAATGTATCGATCCAGATCAGCCTGCGCAGTCCGCACAACCTTATCCGGGCCGATATATTTGGAGATAGAGTTATGGAATAATGATTCCAGAAACAGAAAATCCACAGGAGGCGAAAAGTGTCTTTTTGGGTTAGCCTGCGCGGCATGCTTAGGCTGATCAGGGTCGGTAATTTGAGTCATCAATGTCTGAACATAATTACGTAGTTTATTAGTGCTTAGTTAAATGTTGACAATCGAGGTGATACAGCCTGAACACGTGCCATCGTGTGCCTTTTCACTAGTAATTCCATTGGTAATATCCCCTTCTATCACAATACGGTCACGATCGCTCTACTGGTCATAGGTCATAGGTCACGGAGAATAGCAGGTCGATTTACTAATGTCTATTTACGAACTACATGTAATCTTAACTTACTGATCTTGTAAAATCTGGTTATCTGTCATTTTCTGTTCTGTTTCTTCAGTTGTTCTTTTACATTTCTGGCTTAGCAATGGAGATGTTTACATCGGATTTAAAAATGTATATGTTGTTTAGCCCACCTAAGCACGAAGTGCGAGGTGAGCTTTTTTTATCACTCACCGTCCGGCGTCCGTCATCGTCGTATGTACGTCCGTCCTTCCGTCTGTTAATGATTTCAAAATAGAACTTTGGTTGCTACGGAATCAGAAAAGGGGAAATTTGCCAAAACTTTAAAACATCTTCTTGTCCAAAAAGTACTGGGCCAATTTGAAATATATTTTGCACAAATGTTCCTAGGGGCACCCTCTACCAAGATTGTTCCAATATTTCCGATCCGTTGTGCGGAGCTCGTTTTCCTTATATTTTAAAAATACTGTTGTTTAAAAGTACTGGCCCGATTTAAAGATAATTTGGTGAGAATAATCCTTGGGTAACCCTCTAGCAAGATTGCTTAAATAATTCCGATCCGTTGAAAAAACATGGCCGCCAGGGGGCAGAGCTTGTTTTCCTTAGATTTGCATTGTATAATTTAGAATCTTCTTGCCCAAAAGTATCTGCCTGATATAAAAATAATTTGACACAAATGTTCCTTGGGTGAACCTCTACCAAGTTTGTTGAAATTATTTTGATCTGATGAAAATCATGGCCGCCAGGGGGCGGGGCTTGTATTCCTTATATGTCATATAGTTAAAACTTTAAAAAAACCTTTTGATTTTGACCATACACAAATTGTCCACTCAAAACAAAACCACAACGTGGAAATTAAGCCAGAAAACAAACTGGAAGACAGTGGTGCAGTGATAAAGCTTCGGCCTTCCCTACCAAAATTCCCGGTGCGAATCTCGTGATGAGCGGGTTCTGCCTTTGGGAATTTTCACACATACGGTGCGAGTACTGATTAAGTATCCAGGACGCAGACATCGAGCTTGATTAATATGAGATGAAAAGCTTGATTCGCAATCGATGTAAATTTGATAAGTTTACACACATCTGAACGAAAAGCCTTAAAGGTGATGACAAAATTAATGTTACCTTCTTTCTTCAATTTCTTTCTTCGGTGTTTGTGATTTCGTTAAAACATCTTCTTTCTCAACCTTTCTGACTTTCATATTTTCACTCTCTTTAGCTGATTTGATTGCTCTGGTGAAATAATGTACAGAGCGATCCATTTAAAACCGAAAATTCTTTAAAAAGGATTGTATTTGTGTCTGGCATGCAAAGTCATTTGAAAGCACTTAAAGACACTATAACAAGAAACCAAATTAAAATGAACATGTGCACTCATAATTCAGTAACACTTAGAAATATACCGTTTTGAACTTAATAAATTCTTCTTTCTTTGATACTCATAATTTAAAGGGCAATCGTCCATCCTTCATACGGTCAGTGGTAAGCGACATATTTAATAGAATTCGAGAAGAATGCATAAGTTTATAAAATGATAAATTGGTTTCAATCAAGTATTTTTAGAATTAAAATCGACAGCATTTTGATCATTTAAACAATACAGACATCGCAATCCCAAGTATTTCAATCTACCTGTCGCTATGGCCAGTTTTCGGTGATTTCAAACTCTCAAAAGATCCATTCGTTTTGGTCAGTTTTTCTTCAAGCTCCTTTCTTGTAGCACGTGACCTGTTCAAACTGATATACACGGGTAAGCATTAACTGTTTCGCTGACATAATACAACAATAAAAAATAAATCTAGCTCGTTCTAGTTAATTGGTATGGGCGATATTAAAGCACATAATAAATGGAACGCATTATGAGGCAAACCAACAATATTAAAAATCGAGAACTAGATACAATATACTTATGATTTTGGCACGACACAGACTATCTCAATAACGTGTTTCATGCGGTATATATGTTTGTAAAAAGTAGAACTACCAATAGTCGTGTAAAAGAAAATTATGTTTGCACTTATCTTGGAAAATCAACTTTGCGTTTATATCATGAGAAAGCGCGTTCCGGCAGGATACTCAACGTTTTCATCGACCTCTGTAAGCTTTACTAAGAAATGAATGACCTATCTATGAACACCGAAATAGACTATCAGGGAGAATACATCGTAAGATCTTGTTATTCTGCTGACACAAGGTCATTGGTTATGCTGGTTTAGGCTTAAATGATCCCAAAACACATTGGGAGATAAAGATTGTGAAATCAAAATAAAGAATAACAGATGGTAATATAATAATAGAAAAACCTTTTGTTCAATTTTTCTATCTCTTTTTCAAGTCGATGGACATCACTAGCCTTGTTTTCATATAGCATGTTCAAAGTTCGATAGTCAGACTCGAGTGTCGTATTTCTGTAATAAAAGAATATATGAGCGGTGATGCATAAAAACCAGCCATAAGGCATAAACAACCAGTGCATGTTCAGACCAGCCTTCGTATCCGCGCAGTCTAGTCTGATAAAGAAAATTATAAATATAATAGTTTAAGACGCGAACATCTTCTTTCTCACGTAAAAGGGGATTTATTTACTTCACAGTAGGAAACGAAAAATAAATCCTTGCGAAAAGGTTCCAATTTTCTTTTGTGAACAGTGTAGCTTCAGATCGGACCGTACATCTGAAGAGTCTGATCGGGATTTACGTTGTTCGCTTATTAGTATAACTTGAACAAGCGTGTCGTAAACTTCTGCCAACTAGTGTATATTCTTATGAGATTGTTTTGAGCCTATGCTGTTCAAAAATGCCAACTTGTACTTTTCCTCACTGACACCATCTCACGTGTCTACAAATAAATACTCATTCATTCATTTTTTATCTTTGAGAGAGTATAGTTATAATGATACTACTTTTTACGAATGGTAGCCCTTTAGTGAATTAACACTTATCTCCCAAGGGGCCCCTCTTAAACGAATAGCTATACTAATATTACATTGAATTACAAGTACAGTCATAGTTTTAATTCATTTTGTATAAAAAGCGAAACCGGATCACAAATGTATGTCTATACATAGTAAATGACTTAATCTAAGCAGTAATATTAGATGTGGCTGACAACTTAAATTTGAACTCAGGTAACCATTTACCATGGTTGATTTGGTAGAGATTACTAATCGATTATTAGTTATTTTTGATTCAGTTAAGTCATATTTCAAACTCGAACCCATATATAAGCTGTGCACAAGGAAAATCAATTCCCAAGGCATAAACGACCATAGTTTTTCAAGATCAGCATGTGTATTCGAGCAACATAAATGGCATCTACATTTGTCTTGACAACTTCAATAATGATTCAAATAAACATTTAAATATGTAAGGATTAGAGTTCACGCTTACATTTTAACAATATTTGATCATTTACATTTCAACTTGTATGTCCATGTAAGGCGGTCAAGTTCACATGTTATGATTGACGTAAAATCAGCTCAGAGAGAAACAAAGGATGTTTCTATTGTCGATTATAATTTGGATTTCGGGAGAGGTTGAATGTTTTGCAGGTATCAAATTGACAATAAAGATGTATAGTAATCACATCTAAAGGAAGCAAGCTTCTTTACCTATCAATACACGTTTTGTAGCTTTTATAGAAATCTGGACCATCACTTCGTCTTGTATGGGCAGTTCTTTAAAAACAGTAAAACAAGTCAAAGTAGCGAAACATTTACTTAAACTGAACACGAATCTTAACTCTTAACATTTAATGCTAAATAAACATAAATGATGTACCGCTATACACTATAAGGGATGAAAAATAAATTCAATTGTGAATTTCAGATCTTATTCAACCGTCACATAGTTTCCAAATGACGTCTACAGACCAGTTCATTTCCTCATAAAGCAGATACGTGCCCGATTACTTAAATCGTGACAAGGCTGACCTTAGTACATATGAAGATTATCGAATGGTAATACAAATTCTTTGAAAAGAATAATTGACTTTGAATATCAAGTTACATCAATAATAGAGAATAGTTATATCCATGATTCGAGTGTGTACTAATGGAGGCTGATCTGGATATCAAGTGATCGCAACAATTAAAGTATTTCGTAGTCCTGTCAAATAATTACAAGTGAGCGATACTCTGCGAAAAACAACCGTAATGTTATTATTGCGTGCTTTGAACAAGATTTGCTTGCGCCATGCTTGATATCTGCCAGACTGAGATTTCTTGAAAAATTCTTTGAAAAACGGCGAACATTGAAGACCCAGATCAGACGTAACGGATATGCACTGGTTCATCTGGATTTCCACCGGTCGCATATGACTTAAGGTTAATATGCGCAGAGTGTGGCTCTTATAGATTTACCTCTTGAAGAGATCATCTGCCACAAAAGCCATATCTCGCAGCTCTTTATAGATAGGCGGAGTCAGATGTTTCATAAACTGTATATCCCGCATGTTACATTCACAGATACCTCTCGCCAGGATCTTTACATACTGCTGCAGAGTCTTCAATTCAGGATCCATGGTTGTGCTGAAAATATAGTCGTGTATACTCTCCAAGCAAGTTCCTAGGACGTATTTGATGGACTTTCACTCAATAAGTTTAAATAAACGGTGCCTCTCTGAAAACGAGCCATAATGCATTTGCGACCAGTGAAGATCAATATCATCTGGCGCATCCGCGTATACTGATCTGGCTCTGCACTGTTCGACAATTAATCATATAATTATATAAGTTTGAAAGAATTACTGTTAAGCAGTTTGATCCTAAGCGTGGATGCACAGACAGGTATTTTTCCACACGTGTAATAAATACGTTAAGGTTTATTCTCAGACAGCACCGCTCCTATTTGCTTAAACAGAACTTAAAATGGAACGTGTGGGCCACAAATACCTTTTTTAACAACTGTAACATCTTCTTAAACCAGACATTTTAGTACAAATAAGCATCTTCAACTAAAGAAATACCGTACATAATAACGAGTATGCCGGTATTGACTAATAAGGGTTTAACGCTAACTTCAACAATTGACCACTGTGTCCAGTTCACCTATCCATATGTTTCCTGACGTTCTCACACCAGTATACCACACAAAAGTTGTTCGTAGCAACTGGCTGCTTTTTAACATAGACTGTTAGTCCGTTTTGGAGAAGACGAATGACGCTTCTCGCACTGACTTTTGTCAAATGTTAAGAATGTTGTCGAATATCTATGAGAAAACGTAACTATATATTTGCTCGAAAGCAGAACAGTACAGTAATACATGTAAATGGAGAGAGCAAAGAAGCACATTGGTAGGTGAAATGACTTCTGTGGTATAACATTAGTACTGTTGAAAAAGGCGTTCAAACCCAATCAAGCAATCCTCTATATAACCTATATACCAGTAGCGTTTAAAATGAGGATGAATGTTATTATTAGTCCAAGCCCAATCAAGCAATCGTCTATAGAACCTATATACCAGTTCCGTTTAAAATGACGACGAATATTATAATTAGTTCAAACCCAATCAAGCAATCCTCTATAGAACCTATATACCAGTACCGTTTAAAATGACGATGAATGTTATAATTAGTCCAAACCCAATCAAGTAATCCTCTATAGAACATATATACCAGTAACGTTTAAAATGACCACGAATGTTATAATTAGTTCAAACCCAATCAAGCAATCCTCTATATAAACTATATACCAGTACCGTTTAAAATAACGATGAATGTTATAATTAGTCCAAACCCAATCAAGCAATCCTCTATAGAACATATATACCAGTACCGTTTAAAATGAGGATGAATGTTAGTATTAGTTCAAGCCCAATCAAGCAATCCTCTATAGAACCTATATACCATACCAGTACCGTTTAAAATGACGATGAATGTTATAATTAGTCCAAACCCAATCAAGCAATCCTCTATATAACCTATATACCAGTACCGTGTAAAATGACGACGAGTGTTATAATTAGTTCAAACCCAATCAAGCAATCCTCTATAGAACCTATATACCAGTACCGTTTAAAATGCCGATGAATGTTATAATTAGTCTAAACCCAATCAAGCAATCCTCTATAGAACCTATATACCAGTACCGTTTAAAATGACGATGAATGTTATAATTAGTCCAAACCCAATCAAGAAATCCTCTATAGAACCTATATACCAGTACTGTTTAAAATGACGATGAATGTTATAATTAGTTCAAATCCAATCAAGCAATCCTCTATATAACCTATATACCAGTACCGTTTAACCCAATCAAGCAATCCTCTATAGAACCTATATACCAATACCTTTTAATATAACGACGAATGTTATAATTAGTCCAAACCCAATCAAGCAATCCTCTATATAACCTATATACCAGTACCGTTTAAAATGGCGACGAAAGTTATAATTAGTCCAAACCCAATCAAGCAATCCTCCATAGAACCTATATACCAGTACCGTTTAACCCAATCAAGTAATCCTCTATAGAACCTATATACCAGTACCGTTTAAAATGGCGACGAAAGTTATAATTAGTCCAAACCCAATCAAGCAATCCTCTATAGAACATATATACCAGTACCGTTTAAAATGACGACGAATGTTATAATTAGTTCAAACCCAATCAAGCAATCCTCTATAGAACCTATATACCAGTACCGTTTGAAATGAGGATGAATGTTATTATTAGTTCCAACCCAATCAAGCAATCTTCTATAGAACATATATACCAGTACCATTTAACCCAATCAAGCAATCCTCTATAGAACCTATATACCAGTACCATTTAAAATGGCGACGAAAGTTATAAATAGTCCAAACCCAATCAAGCAATCCTCTATAGAACCTATATACCAGTACCGTTTAAAATGACGACGAATGTTATTATAAGTACAAACGAATCAAGGAATCCTCTATAGAACCTATATACCAGTACCGTTTAAAATGAGGATGAATGTTATAACAAGTACAAACCAATCAAGCAATCCCCTATAGAACCTATATACCAGTACCGTTTAAAATGAGGATGAATGTTATTATTAGTTCAAACCCAATCAAGCAATCCTCTATAGAACCTATATACCAGTTCCGTTTAACATAATCAAGTAATCCTCTATAGAACATATATACCAGTACCGTTTAAAATGACGACGAATGTTATTATTAGTCAAAACCCAATCAAGCAATCCTCTATAGAACCTATATACCAGTACCCTTTAAAATGACGATGAATGTTATTATTAGTTCAAACCTAATCAAGCAATCCTCTATATAACATAAATACCAGTACCGTTTAACCCAATCGAGCAATCCTCTATATAACCTATATACCAGTACCGTTTAAAATGAGGATGAATGTTATTATTAGTTCAAACCCAATCAAGCAATCCTCTATAGAACCTATATACCAGTACCGTTTATAATGACGATGAATGTTATAATTATTCCAAACCCAATCAAGCAATCCTCTATAGAACCTATATACCAGTACCGTTTAACCCAATCAAGCAATCCTCTATAGAACCTATATACCATACCAGTACCGTTTAAAATGACGATGAATGTTATTATTAGTCCAAACCCAATCAAGCAATCATCTATATAAACTAGTTCAATTCCAATCAAGCAATCCTCTATAGAACCTATATACCAGTACCTTTTAAAATAACGACGAATGTTATAGTTACTTCAAATCCAATCAAGCAATCCTCTATAGAACCGATATACCAGTACCGTTTAAAATGACGTCGAATGTTATAATTAGTCCAAACCTAATCAAGCAATCCTCAATATAACCCATATACCAATACCTTTTTAACGACGACGAATGTTATAATTAGTTCAAATCCAATCAAGCAATCCTCTATATAACCTATATACCAGTACCGTTTAAAATGACGACGAATGTTATAATTAGTCCAAACCCAATCAAGCAATCCTCTATATAACTTATATACCAGTACCATTTAAAATGACGATGAATGTTATAATTAGTTCAAACCCAATGAAGCAATCCTCTTTAGAACCTATATAACAGTACCCATTAAAATGACGACGAATGTTATTATTCGTCCAAATCCAATCAAGCAATCCTCTATAGAACCTATATACCAGTACCGTTTAAAATGACGATGAATGTTATTATTAGTTCAATCCCAATCAGGCAATCCTCTATAGAACCTATATACCAGTACCTTTTAAAATGACGACGAATGTTATAATTAGTTCGAATCCAATCAAGCAATCCTCTATAGAACCTATATACCATACCAGTACCGTTTAAAATGACGATGAATGTTAGTATTAGTCCAAACCCAATCAAGCAATCCTCTATAGAACCTATATACCAGTACCGTTTAAAATGACGATGAATGTTATTATTAGTTCAAACCCAATCAGGCAATCCTCTATAGAACCTATATACCAGTACCTTTTAAAATGACGACGAATGTTATAATTACTTCAAATCCAATCAAGATATCCTCTATAGAACCTATATACCATACCAGTACCGTTTAAAATGACGATGAATGTTATAATTAGTCCAAACCCAATCAAGCAATCCTCTATATAACCTATATACCAGTACCTTTTAAAATGACGACGAATGTTATAATTAGTTCAAATCAAATCAAGCAATCCTCTATAGAACCTATATACCATACCAGTACCGTTTAAAATGACGATGAATGTTATAATTAGTCCAAACCCAATCAAGCAATCCTCTATAGAACCTATATACCAGTACCGTTTAAAATGACCGCGAATGTTATAATTAGTCCAAACCCAATGAAGCAATCCTCTATAGAACCTATATACCAGTACCGTTTAAAATGACGATGAATGTTATTATTAGTTCAAACCCAATCAGGCAATCCTCTATAAAACCTATATACCAGTACCTTTTAAAATGACGACGAATGTTATAATTACTTCAAATCCAATCAAGCAATCCTCTATAGAACCTATATACCATACCAGTACCGTTTAAAATGACGATGAATGTTATAATTAGTCCGAACCCAATCAAGCAATCCTCTATAGAACCTATATACCAGTACCGTTTGAAATGAGGATGAATGTTATTATTAGTTCCAACCCAATCAAGCAATCTTCTATAGAACATATATACCAGTACCATTTAACCCAATCAAGCAATCCTCTATAGAACCTATATACCAGTACCATTTAAAATGGCGACGAAAGTTATAAATAGTCCAAACCCAATCAAGCAATCCTCTATAGAACCTATATACCAGTACCGTTTAAAATGATGACGAATGTTATTATAAGTACAAACGAATCAAGGAATCCTCTATAGAACCTATATACCAGTACCGTTTAAAATGAGGATGAATGTTATAACAAGTCCAAACCAATCAAGCAATCCCCTATAGAACCTATATACCAGTACCGTTTAAAATGAGGATGAATGTTATTATTAGTTCAAACCCAATCAAGCAATCCTCTATAGAACCTATATACCAGTTCCGTTTAACATAATCAAGTAATCCTCTATAGAACATATATACCAGTACCGTTTAAAATGACGACGAATGTTATTATTAGTCAAAACCCAATCAAGCAATCCTCTATAGAACCTATATACCAGTACCGTTTGAAATGAGGATGAATGTTATTATTAGTTCCAACCCAATCAAGCAATCTTCTATAGAACATATATACCAGTACCATTTAACCCAATCAAGCAATCCTCTATAGAACCTATATACCAGTACCATTTAAAATGGCGACGAAAGTTATAAATAGTCCAAACCCAATCAAGCAATCCTCTATAGAACCTATATACCAGTACCGTTTAAAATGACGACGAATGTTATTATAAGTACAAACGAATCAAGGAATCCTCTATAGAACCTATATACCAGTACCGTTTAAAATGAGGATGAATGTTATAACAAGTACAAACCAATCAAGCAATCCCCTATAGAACCTATATACCAGTACCGTTTAAAATGAGGATGAATGTTATTATTAGTTCAAACCCAATCAAGCAATCCTCTATAGAACCTATATACCAGTTCCGTTTAACATAATCAAGTAATCCTCTATAGAACATATATACCAGTACCGTTTAAAATGACGACGAATGTTATTATTAGTCAAAACCCAATCAAGCAATCCTCTATAGAACCTATATACCAGTACCCTTTAAAATGACGATGAATGTTATTATTAGTTCAAACCTAATCAAGCAATCCTCTATATAACATAAATACCAGTACCGTTTAACCCAATCGAGCAATCCTCTATAGAACCTATATACCAGTACCGTTTAAAATGAGGATGAATGTTATTATTAGTTCAAACCCAATCAAGCAATCCTCTATAGAACCTATATACCAGTACCGTTTATAATGACGATGAATGTTATAATTATTCCAAACCCAATCAAGCAATCCTCTATAGAACCTATATACCAGTACCGTTTAACCCAATCAAGCAATCCTCTATAGAACCTATATACCATACCAGTACCGTTTAAAATGACGATGAATGTTATTATTAGTCCAAACCCAATCAAGCAATCATCTATATAAACTAGTTCAATTCCAATCAAGCAATCCTCTATAGAACCTATATACCAGTACCTTTTAAAATAACGACGAATGTTATAGTTACTTCAAATCCAATCAAGCAATCCTCTATAGAACCGATATACCAGTACCGTTTAAAATGACGTCGAATGTTATAATTAGTCCAAACCTAATCAAGCAATCCTCAATATAACCCATATACCAATACCTTTTTAACGACGACGAATGTTATAATTAGTTCAAATCCAATCAAGCAATCCTCTATATAACCTATATACCAGTACCGTTTAAAATGACGACGAATGTTATAATTAGTCCAAACCCAATCAAGCAATCCTCTATATAACCTATATACCAGTACCATTTAAAATGACGATGAATGTTATAATTAGTTCAAACCCAATGAAGCAATCCTCTTTAGAACCTATATAACAGTACCCATTAAAATGACGACGAATGTTATTATTCGTCCAAATCCAATCAAGCAATCCTCTATAGAACCTATATACCAGTACCGTTTAAAATGACAATGAATGTTATTATTAGTTCAATCCCAATCAGGCAATCCTCTATAGAACCTATATACCAGTACCTTTTAAAATGACGACGAATGTTATAATTAGTTCAAATCCAATCAAGCAATCCTCTATAGAACCTATATACCATACCAGTACCGTTTAAAATGACGATGAATGTTAGTATTAGTCCAAACCCAATCAAGCAATCCTCTATAGAACCTATATACCAGTACCGTTTAAAATGACGATGAATGTTATTATTAGTTCAAACCCAATCAGGCAATCCTCTATAGAACCTATATACCAGTACCTTTTAAAATGACGACGAATGTTATAATTACTTCAAATCCAATCAAGATATCCTCTATAGAACCTATATACCATACCAGTACCGTTTAAAATGACGATGAATGTTATAATTAGTCCAAACCCAATCAAGCAATCCTCTATATAACCTATATACCAGTACCTTTTAAAATGACGACGAATGTTATAATTAGTTCAAATCAAATCAAGCAATCCTCTATAGAACCTATATACCATACCAGTACCGTTTAAAATGACGATGAATGTTATAATTAGTCCAAACCCAATCAAGCAATCCTCTATAGAACCTATATACCAGTACCGTTTAAAATGACCGCGAATGTTATAATTAGTCCAAACCCAATGAAGCAATCCTCTATAGAACCTATATACCAGTACCGTTTAAAATGACGATGAATGTTATTATTAGTTCAAACGAATCAAGGAATCCTCTATAGAACCTATATACCAGTACCGTTTAAAATGAGGATGAATGTTATAACAAGTACAAACCAATCAAGCAATCCCCTATAGAACCTATATACCAGTACCGTTTAAAATGAGGATGAATGTTATTATTAGTTCAAACCCAATCAAGCAATCCTCTATAGAACCTATATACCAGTTCCGTTTAACATAATCAAGTAATCCTCTATAGAACATATATACCAGTACCGTTTAAAATGACGACGAATGTTATTATTAGTCAAAACCCAATCAAGCAATCCTCTATAGAACCTATATACCAGTACCCTTTAAAATGACGATGAATGTTATTATTAGTTCAAACCTAATCAAGCAATCCTCTATATAACATAAATACCAGTACCGTTTAACCCAATCGAGCAATCCTCTATAGAACCTATATACCAGTACCGTTTAAAATGAGGATGAATGTTATTATTAGTTCAAACCCAATCAAGCAATCCTCTATAGAACCTATATACCAGTACCGTTTATAATGACGATGAATGTTATAATTATTCCAAACCCAATCAAGCAATCCTCTATAGAACCTATATACCAGTACCGTTTAACCCAATCAAGCAATCCTCTATAGAACCTATATACCATACCAGTACCGTTTAAAATGACGATGAATGTTATTATTAGTCCAAACCCAATCAAGCAATCATCTATATAAACTAGTTCAATTCCAATCAAGCAATCCTCTATAGAACCTATATACCAGTACCTTTTAAAATAACGACGAATGTTATAGTTACTTCAAATCCAATCAAGCAATCCTCTATAGAACCGATATACCAGTACCGTTTAAAATGACGTCGAATGTTATAATTAGTCCAAACCTAATCAAGCAATCCTCAATATAACCCATATACCAATACCTTTTTAACGACGACGAATGTTATAATTAGTTCAAATCCAATCAAGCAATCCTCTATATAACCTATATACCAGTACCGTTTAAAATGACGACGAATGTTATAATTAGTCCAAACCCAATCAAGCAATCCTCTATATAACCTATATACCAGTACCATTTAAAATGACGATGAATGTTATAATTAGTTCAAACCCAATGAAGCAATCCTCTTTAGAACCTATATAACAGTACCCATTAAAATGACGACGAATGTTATTATTCGTCCAAATCCAATCAAGCAATCTTCTATAGAACCTATATACCAGTACCGTTTAAAATGACGATGAATGTTATTATTAGTTCAATCCCAATCAGGCAATCCTCTATAGAACCTATATACCAGTACCTTTTAAAATGACGACGAATGTTATAATTAGTTCAAATCCAATCAAGCAATCCTCTATAGAACCTATATACCATACCAGTACCGTTTAAAATGACGATGAATGTTAGTATTAGTCCAAACCCAATCAAGCAATCCTCTATAGAACCTATATACCAGTACCGTTTAAAATGACGATGAATGTTATTATTAGTTCAAACCCAATCAGGCAATCCTCTATAGAACCTATATACCAGTACCTTTTAAAATGACGACGAATGTTATAATTACTTCAAATCCAATCAAGATATCCTCTATAGAACCTATATACCATACCAGTACCGTTTAAAATGACGATGAATGTTATAATTAGTCCAAACCCAATCAAGCAATCCTCTATATAACCTATATACCAGTACCTTTTAAAATGACGACGAATGTTATAATTAGTTCAAATCAAATCAAGCAATCCTCTATAGAACCTATATACCATACCAGTACCGTTTAAAATGACGATGAATGTTATAATTAGTCCAAACCCAATCAAGCAATCCTCTATAGAACCTATATACCAGTACCGTTTAAAATGACCGCGAATGTTATAATTAGTCCAAACCCAATGAAGCAATCCTCTATAGAACCTATATACCAGTACCGTTTAAAATGACGATGAATGTTATTATTAGTTCAAACCCAATCAGGCAATCCTCTATAAAACCTATATACCAGTACCTTTTAAAATGACGACGAATGTTATAATTACTTCAAATCCAATCAAGCAATCCTCTATAGAACCTATA
Organism: Serripes groenlandicus; assembly: GCA_031761405.1. Classification (NCBI taxonomy): domain Eukaryota; kingdom Metazoa; phylum Mollusca; class Bivalvia; order Cardiida; family Cardiidae; genus Serripes; species Serripes groenlandicus. Next base: position 1,888 of record JASEVX010000478.1, on the reverse strand, counting down.
TACCATACCAGTACCGTTTAAAATGACGATGAATGTTATAATTAGTCCGAACCCAATCAAGCAATCCTCTATAGAACCTATATACCAGTACCTTTTAAAATGACGACGAATGTTATAATTAGTTCAAATCCAATCAAGCAATCCTCTATAGAACATATATACCATACCAGTACCGTTTAAAATGACGATGAATGTTATAATTAGTCCAAACCCAATCAAGCAATCCTCTATAGAACCTATATACCAGTACCGTTTAAAATGACGACGAATGTTATAATTAGTCCAAACCCAATGAAGCAATCCTCTATAGACCCTATATACCAGTACCGTTTAAAATGACGACGAATGTTATAATTAGTCCAAACCCAATGAAGCAATCCTCTATATAACCTATATACCAGTACCGTTTAAAATGACGATGAATGTTATTATTAGTTCAAACCCAATCAAGCAATCCTCTATAGAACCTATATACCATACCAGCACCGTTTAAAATGACGATGAATGTTAGTATTAGTCCAAACCCAATCAAGCAATCCTCTATAGAACCTATATACCAGTACCGTTTAAAATGACGACGAATGTTATAATTAGTCTAATCAATTGCATCGATCAATAATCTGAAAAGTGTGTAAAGATCATGTAAAACCTGTGTACGCTGTTTACTTTGTTTGTAGATTACATGTTACTTTAAACGGTCTTTGTTGAAATCATAATTCTGCCATATTTTCCTGATTATGTAAGCTATAGTCACAGTATTAAGCATACACTACAGAAAAGGTAATCGTTTAAGCAGTTATCGTATGTCAAGGTAATGTGTATGTCCAGTAAAAACAGACTAAAATACGTCTGCTTTTAAACATGCAGACGCATTTTGACTCTTCTGCAGCAGACACCTTTTAGACGCATCATTATGAGCAAATTCTCCTTTTGTCATAATGGGTTCAAATCTGATAAAACAGTTTCATTTGATAGATTTTCCTAGATGTCCAGGGTAATTTATGTCCGTCTGCTGCACATTTGATATATATGTGGAGAAGTGGGTATATATGCTTTTTTCATTCTCGAGAGTCAAAATTGCGAATGTGTCTTGCGTTAATTTCAATATGGTTAACACTTTGTCATACTTGATATCTCTTTTTTTCAAAGTGTACTCCTAAAACTACAAAACACAATGATTAAAGTATATTGGAAACCTTTCAATAATCGTTGCATATTGTCATACAACATAATGATCGTATAATGGGTCTTTTCAGCTGTGTTGAGCTATTTTTAACTCACTCATGCATATGTTATGTCTTCAACGATTTGTTACGACTTGTCCAAGTTAAGAAAAAGAAACTTCTAAATGAACAATGAAAACTCTTCAAAAATTAGGACAAATTTAATCGTATTCAGAATATAGATCGTGAAAACAAAAACATGATAAATATGGTATCTTTGTATTTTACTCCGCGTTCGAAACGACTGATTTAAACCCTTTGCCTGGTAGAGATAACATGCGCGCAGACGACTTGCTCAAAGCGAACATTTCCTGCAACGAAAGTTTCAACAATCACACGCGTCATATGTGAGACAAAGATCTAATTTTATTTGGATAAAGTTTGGTAAAAGTCACTGTCAAATTACGGTAGTTTGATTCCAATGAATATTGTTAGGTCCTATTAATACCACGAATACATAGATACATATAGACCACAAGAAAACATATATTAGCCGTAGTCACAGCTAAAAAACAACTTGGAAATGGGAGGAAAGGGAAAAGTGTCAGGAAGAGTGAGTGGGAAAGAGAAAGAGAGAGAGAGAGAGAGAGAGAGAGAGAGAGAGAGAGAGAGAGAGAGAGAGAGAGAGAGACAGAGACAGACAGACAGACAGACAGACTCTCTCT